>CM060963.1:46697616-46972616 GCA_030765045.1 Tenodera sinensis | reverse complement strand
TTAATGTTTTTCTCGCGGAGCAGTTTTTGTGTTAATGTTCAAACACGAAGGTTACCAGTTTATGGGGAAAAAAAAAATTTTTGGAGCCTAAACTGAAATAAACGCAGAGAAACCTATGGCAATTTTAGAAAGTAGATTTTTTTTAACATGTATCTAAAATAGTAGACCAAAATTTAATATTTTTGTGACGAGGGACTTTTTTAGTGATATAAAAGAAAATAAACAAACCTAATCATAAACCATGAAACAAAAATGGATGGAATTTAGGCCGGAACATGTTGGTTTCACAATACAGCTATAGTATACGTTTTAAAAACCTGGTATTGTTATTTTAAAATTTCAACTTTTCAGCCATAATTATTCTTAACATCATAGACACAGCCGGTTTCCAAAAATCACATGGCATGTGTATTGCACAAAAGGATGTAGATAAGGTGACAGGGAGCAAAGTGGAAAAAGTGGAAAGGAATAAACAGGAAGAAAGTGAAACAGGGAGATAGATATGGATGTAGGGGGAGAGAACCGAAGAGGGAGGGAGGGGAAGAGGAGACGCAGATAACGTAACAGGGGAGAGAGTGATAAAACTTGATAAGTAAAAAACAGGGGAGAAAGTATAAGAGGGAGATAAATATGAGTGTAGAAGGAGAGAAGTTTAAAGGGAGATAGGGGCTGAGAAAGTGATCGAAAGAACCGCACAATGCAAACACTACAATAACGCGAGCAGAGCTGCGGGCTCTGGTGGTCCATAAATAAACTAATAACATATATTGAGAACTTTAGAGGCAAACATGTGAGCGAAAATTTGAAAGCCCACATCAATTTCGTTCACCGGATTACAGCCAGCCCCAAACATTTTTGTGTCCAGTAAATATTTTATAATACCTCATAAATTAGCAGCATTATCCGTGAAAGCAGGGGTTCGAACCCCGTGCCTCATGTAAATTTCAATACGCGAGGGGGGGATGAGCTAGTATATCACGTGGATGTGACGTATAATACTCCTGTGGGATGGATTCCTGATGACTAATTCACTCCATCATCTCCCTAATGAAATAGGATTTAATTTACCTGCACAGTGACGGACAGGACACAAAAAATAATAATAAAACTTTATACCAGGGATAAAAACATTACGACAGTGCTGCGATCTAATTTAGATATCTTTAGCTTTGTATGGGTAGACGGTAAATTATGGAACGTTCTCGAAGTTTATCTTGTTTGGACGTACTTTATTGCTAGTTGGTGTCGAAAAAAACGATATCTCTACTCAAAAAAGTGCAACTGCAACTCGTAAAAGAAACCAATTCAGAACACTATGTATATCATGGACTTTTAGTAGCCACTATAATTATTACTTTAATACGTAGGTATTTCTTCTATACACTTTTGTTACAAACGTCACTTTTCTGTTGACCGATGTAAACGTTTGTAGAACTGGTTTGATTACATCTTCGTTAAACGTACAAGAAATTACATACACTATGTGTGACGTCATCACAAACAACTGAATATGACAGCACATAAACTAGTGAAATCTTCAAACTCTTAACAACGAAAAACAAAGATCTCGTATATGTTTCAAAAAATGTTGTGTAGCATAAACCATTTCCGACATATTCTTTGTTACTGATTTTTTTTTCAACTACGTTCTGCATAGATAAAGCTGCTATTGTAGAGAAGGTAATGCAATGTTCTCAAAAATTCAAAGTATGGAAGTATGTTTTGAGGACAAGTGAATAATTTTCACTTTCTATACTGGTAGCTAGGTTGGGAATTGCTGTTCTATATAAATATGTAGTAGATAGAAAAATAATCTCATATGTTGCACTCACATGGCTTTCTCTACTCTTGTGCTTACAAACTCTTATTACTATATCTTCTTCGTGTTAGTTGCGATAAACATGTGTACAAATTATTTTATTGTTTATTTCCTCGTAGGGCTAAGAGTAATATTAGAATACAGTAGGCTTTGAGCGATAGTCAAATACTTTGAAGCTTTGGGATTATGTTCTCTTTGCACACTTAGCATATAAAAAATGAAGAACGATGATCCATTTCACGAATGTTTTGTTTTCCGAAACTGACACCAATAATAAGAAATATCTCCGAAATGGTTCACTCTACAAAAAAATTCATTATGACATAAATTGTGTGTTTTAGCAAGATCTGCATTTTTTGTACAGTAAGATTTTGTCTATCTCTAACGGTTTACCAGTTATGCAAAAGTCGTCCAGAGTAGATACGACTACAGGAGCTATAGCCAGAAAATTCAAGATATACATTTCATTTGTCATTAAAATATCTCAAACATATGGCATTTTAAACAAAATCGTTTGAGCCATTTTCAAGAAAATGCAAATTTTCGAAAAATTTTCCATGTAAAGGGTAGTTTAGGGTGGGGCTATTTTCTTCAAAATCTTTGTGTCGCAGCCTTGAAAGGTGTTAAACTTAAATACCAACTTTGGTTATTAACCAACTTTTCGTTTTTGAATTACGCTGTTCACATAAAGAGCCTAACCTTTTTCTAAAAATGCTTTTTCTGGATTCAGGGGGCTGGAAACATGTATTTCGATAAAATCTCGACGTGTAAATTTGGAGTGGAATATAATACTTCCCTTAGAATACCTAGTAGAGAAAATAAAAGTTGTTCCATATACTTTAAAGGTAAAGAAATGAAATACGTATTCAGGAGCGAATGGTATTCAACAACACACAAACGCTAGCCGGCGTTACATTCTTGTTCTAAATATGCTTTTGAGCAATTGAGCTCGTGCATTTGCAGGGAATATCGATATGGAATGTCTTCAGTGGAATGCGATTCGTATTCTACCTTAGAGAAAGTGTTAGGTAAACAGTGCTTATCGATAATAATCAACAGGTTTTTAGCGGAACCAACACTGACCCGATGGTGCTGCTGCAGTGGTTTACACGAGGCAGCTAAATAATGCGGCGATTCCAGACTCAATCACATTACACGAGAAAGATGGCGCTGGGGTTGCATTCAGAAGCCGAAACATTCCAGGAATTCTAACCCTGTAGTGTCATGTCTCTTAGGGGAGAGAAATTCCTGAGGGAGGCTTCATTCTGCAGACAGACGCATGACAAGAAACACTTCGCCGTCATATCAAGTTCAAGTGAGCATTTCTGTGTAGGCAGGCATTTGTTTACCCTACGTAGTAAGTATACTGTGAGATAGTTTCCTTCAAGAGGGAAAAGATCAACACCTGGTCCTAGGCTAAAACTTGCTACATTCTGCTTACCTACAGAAATTCCTACCAAAGTGTGTGGGTTCGAACTCCTCTAGAATTTCATAACTCAGATTGTTCATGTTAAAGCTGCTTTTTAGACAGTTTCCTTCATCATTGAGGTTATGTTTAGTATAAATTTCACAAAAATTGACATTTTTATTCCATTAAAATATTAACCGCCATGAATTTACAATATATTTTATGTATCTATATTAAAAATATCTATATTTATACAATTTAGATTTAAAATCCGGAATAAAAATGACTTTCATTTTAAAACTTCGGGTTTAAATGTTTTAAATGTTACACATAAAGGAGTTTTTGAGTTATACATCTTAAAGCTGCAAAAAAACTAGGCATTTTAAATGCCAGAGTCGTATTAGTTGAGATGAGTATTTGTAAAAATTATCATTATTTCCTTGTAGGTACAAGGTGAATATGGGAATACAGTCGGCTTTGAGCGATAGTCAAATCTTTTAAAGCTTTAAGATTCTCTTCTCTTTGCACGGCTCAGATATAACAAATGAATAACCATCTCCCATTGTTCGAAACTTCAAGTATTCCAAAACTCACAGAAAAAATAAGGAATATCTTTGAAATGGTTCACTCTATAAAAAAAATTATTTGGATATGTTTAAAGTAAACAGGACTACATGAGCTATGTCAGAAAATTCAAAATATACATTTCATTTCTCATGAAAATATCTTAAACAAATAGCATTTTAATCAAAAACCTTAGAGCCATTTTCTAGAAAATCAAATTTTTTGAAAAATTTTCCACGTTGGTTATTATAGAGTGGCGGAATTTTCTTCAAAACCTTGGTGTCGCATGTTTGAAAGACATTAAACTTAAATACCACCTCCGGTATTTAACCGACTTTTCGTTTTCGAGGGCTGTTCACACACTCGCGCGCGCGCCTGCGCCCTCACACACACACACACACACACACACACACACACACACACACACACACACACACACACCCACACGCACACACACACACAATAGAGAATATTACATTCACATGGTTTTCTACACTCGGTTTTTTACTTTCTCTACTGGTAAGTAGGGGAAGTATTGTATTCCACCCAAAAATTCGAAGTCGACATTTCACTGGAAATACATGTTTTGAGGCCCCCTGAGTCCAAAAAAAGCATTTTTAGAAAAAGGTCCGTCTGTGTGTCTGTGTGTCAGTTTGTCAGTCTGTGGACAGCATAGCTCAAAAACGAAAAGTCGGTTAAAAACCAAAGTTGGTATTTAAGTTTAATGTCGTTTAAGGATGTGACACGAAGATTTTGAAGAAAATAACCCCACCCTAAACTACCCTTTACATGGAAAATTTTTCGAAAATTTTGATTTTCTTGAAAATGGCTCTAACGATTTTGATTAAAATGTCATATGTTAGAGATATTTTTATGACAAATGAAATGTATATCTTGAATTTTCTGGCTATGGCCCCTGTAGTCGTATTTACTCTGGACGACTTTTGCATAACTGGTAAACCGTTAGAGATAGACCAAATTATACTATACCAAAAATGTAGATCTTGCTAAAATACACAATTTATGTCTCAATAAATTTTCTTGTAGGGTGAACCATTTCGGAGATATTCCTTGTTATGTGTGTGAGTTTCGGAAAACTTGGAACTTTCGTGAAATGGGTCATCGTTGTTCCTTTTTTTATATGTTACGTGTACAAAGAGAACGGAATCTCAAAGCTTTAAAAGATTTGACTATCACACAAAGCCTACTGTATTCCAATATTCCCCTTGCACCTACAAGGACATAAGCAATAAGATAATTTGTACAAATGTTTATTTTAACTAACACGAAGAAGATATAGGAATAAGAGTTTGTAAGAATGGTTAGTACAAGAGTAGAGAAACTCATGTGAGTGCAACACATCAGATTTTTTTTACGTAACACATGTGTCCTTTAGTTGCCCTTCAAGATAAAATTCATATAATTTTCTATATGTATAAAATAGAATTGCATTCACACGGTTTTCGGTACTCGTTTTTCTTCCTGTAGTATTTTAATTGTTATACATTCTTTTACACACAGTCCTTCCAATCATTTATTTATTTAGTTTATTTTCATTCTATAAAGTATCATAAGAGCATTACTTAAATATTTGTATAAATGTGTTAAGTAATTTTTTAAATGTCTCCAAAGAAACAGCAGGCTATTGAACAAGTGGAATTTAATTCCAAAAGTTTAGGAACAAATCTTCAAACCAGGCTGACATCGGGCATTTCAGCTAGTTTAGAATAAATATCGAAAAAATTTACAATAATGTTCCATCATGTTAAGAATAATTAGCGGCAATAAATTCGAAATGTACTTTGAGTTTTTATGTTAGAAATACCTCCATTTATATAATGTATGTAGGTAAACACCCAGAACAAAATGTTCCATTTCAAAACTTGAAGTTTTTGGAAGTTATTTTTTCAGCATATTCGTTTTTATTCTTCTGAGTTTTGCGATAAAGATTCCCTGATCAGAAGCAATTAAATCTGTTCTATATTTTGTTTTATTTCAAATGGTTTGAATTATTAGTGTTAAATTTATGTTATCTGTATAAGGAGCTAGAAATTTCAAATTGCAAGGTTTAAAAATTATATTCTTTTGAACTACGGCTAGTAAAACATGCGTTATATTTAGGCAAATATCAAATGAACGGTTCCTTTTTAAAATGTCATCGTATGGAGCCTTTAACATATTACAATTCAGCTTTAAAATATAATAACTCGAATCTAAGAGACATATTATACTGAAATTTAAAACTATCTATTTGGAAAGGGTATAATCAGACTGAAAAATGCAATGGCATAGCCGGGACTTGAACCTCGAATGCTCAGGTCTCGGTACGGTTGTTCTAAGCACGGAGCTACCATGACAACATTAAATTCTCCAATTCACTCGCTTTTTTGCTATAGCTGTGATGTCGTCGTCACTGTCTTATTATCATAGTAATTAATTAATTTGCTGGCACTGGTGGCAATAATGAAGTAATTTCGCACTATTTATGCTGTCATAATAAACTGTTTTAATGCTAAAATTTCATAAACTTATATTTTGTGCATTTATCAAATCATATTCAAGCAGATTGTTGCCTAAGTCCTCTAAAATAACGTAAAACAGAGGCAAAAGAAGCTATATATAAATAATCCAGTTCGACGTTTGGACTAGACAGCAACTGTTTTTTTTTTTTTTTTTTTTTTTTTTTTTCAGTAAGCACTTTGTCTTAGCACGCGCTCAGACTTTACCATGGTAAGGTCTTGAAGCTTTATTGCTCGTATTTGTAAATCACTGAATGCAGTTGACTGTGAAAAGGATCAAGTATTTAATTTTTGTGAAGGGTGAATAGTTCGTCAATATAAAAACAAAGTAGGCTCGCAAGTGAGAGGGAGGGATGCATGCTGCGGTTTGTGTGTGGAGAGACGAACAAACGGTTTGTGGTTCCCAGAGCTCTTCGTGACCGGTTGCCTAATAGACTCGGTTAAGTCGGGACGTGGTCTGAATACAACCATTCCGGCCTAATTTCCAATCCTCCCTTTCTCTAATTTCGATCGCTCAAAGGTTTCTATGCAACGCTATTTAAAACAGCAGTGGTGAAACAAACCCCTCCACGTTGAGTAGCCTGGATTAAACACACCAGCAACTTGCAATTTTTGTTAAATATAAGCAACATTTCAAATTCGAAAAGTTGAAGTTTAGATACTTGCATTTCAATTTCAAATATATTGAAAATTGTATGAATTGTTTGTGGAAGAGGAAGTAGAGAAAGAAGTGTGATTGTGATTCATAAGAGAAAAGTGTGTAGAGAAAATCGTGTGAATGTAACGTGTTGTATTTCTATTTCAATCACTTGTATGAATTTGAAGAGCGGGTAGAGAAAGAAATGTGATACTGCTTCATATTAGAAAAGTGAGTAGAGAATATCATGTGAATGTTACCTTGTATACTAAAATGGATAGAACACAAACCTTCTCCATAAAATTATATGTGCCGAATTTCGAGGTGATCGGAGAAGCGCTTTAACAGCGCATAGAAGACAGACAAACATTCATTTGTTTTATATGTATACCAGGTGAGTCAGCCGCGCCTTATTTTTTTGAAAGGTAGGCCACCCATATAACGGCATGTTCGCCTTAGTCCAGTTTTGCGCTTACTAAAACGTATTGCTTGACGTTCTTAAAGAGAGGAATGCGTAAAATTGAGAGCAACAGTGCTTTAAGGGACAGAACGTACTCCTCGCTAAAGTATACCTCAAAAACATACGACTCGTTTACTGAGAGCGAATTCCGGTTTCCAGCCGATTTTACAAACCTTTTATTAGAGTATACATAGCAACGTAATTCAGTAAACGGCTCGGGAAAAATGGACCTATCATATGAGTACACTAACAACGTCAGCTAAAAAGAAAATGGTGGATTCTGGTACTTAGAGCAGGGGTTGGCTGCTAAAAATTATGAAAAATTTAGACACGCCTCATCCATCATGGACCCGTACAGTCAAAACGAACATATTATTAAACAACAGTTTATTTGCATTTTTGCGTGAACTACGCCTCGTGCATCTCAATTAATATGCATAACAGCTTTTGCCATTTAAGTAATAATATTAAAACGCCCAGTAAGTGATTAAAACTGTCTTAAAAGGCTAAATCAAGCCCGAAAACTTACGAGGTGGCAATGGCATAGCGCCAGGCATACAAGTCCTACTATTAGACGTGGTACGTGCTTTCAGGAAGTCTCAAAATAGCTGAGTAGGTTTGTTACGTGTCCTCTGCGCTAACCTCCAATGACAGAGGTTCGAGTCTCAGCACTGTAAATATTTTTTTTTATGTTCATCAAAACTTCGAAACCGAATTCACAATAATCTAATTATGAAGTCCCTGAGGGTTTAGGGCATTATAATTTAAATCGTTTTTGGTTGTCTGCATTTTTAGTAGCACAATAATTCATTGTGTGCAAAATTGAGCTTAGCTTCCATGTTAAACTCTGACAATGTAATTTCCTTGCTTTCTGTGTTCAAATGTGTATGAATGATTCTTATTTCAATTGCACCTACCTATAGGTGTGTTTAAACAACTACATAATTGTAGTTCACCAATAAAGAAACATAAAAAAATGTCATAAAACATAAATAAAACAATAAAAATGAATATAATAACAGTTTTCAGAGTAATAATTTGTATATTGTGAGGATTGCACGATTCGAACCACCTTCACAGCAGACAGATTCCTCCGGAGTCTTGCGCCCGTTCCAACTGAGCTACCTAGTAACGTGTGAGTTAAACATTCCGTTTAAGATGTAATATTCGCTGGTTCCAGTGAACATTTACAGAAGTGCAAACGTCAGCTGTCTAATTACGAATATATTAAAAAGCGATGTGATAATTTCATCGAATGTTTAACATCCATGTTAAATACGCGGGTAGAACCTAGTAATAGGGTCAATGTTTTCGTGTTGGGGTATAAAATGGGGATTGCATAAACTCGAGAATAAGGGGCAGCTGACTCACCTGGTATTGTAACATTGCTTCACACTTCTTTGGGAAGTATCCATAATTGAAAGCTCTTTGGCACGAGGTGACGTCATGGAAGCGATAAAAAGTGACAGACTAGACTAAGAAAGGTTAATATTGAAAATCGATGTAAAGTTAGTGTTAATTTGAGTTGTGCGAGACCATTGTTGATTGTAAAAATAAAGGTATAAATAATTGAGAAATTAATAAAGTTACGTGTAACTTTGTGTGTGTGTATATGTAAAATTCCACGTATCTGAACCCTGGTAGCGTAATACATAAGTGACATATAGATTTCTTAAGTTTTCAAATAGTTTATTGGCTCCTTTTTTTAATTTGTTGTTATGATAACCTAAATAAATAGAATGCAAGTATTTGCAGCTGTCTTATAGTGTAAAAATATTAATTTGTTTAATAAAGTCGTAGTGTTTTTATAAGAATAACAGGTTATGTTACTTGGCTTATATGAACGAGCTAAGTTTAGCCTTAAATGAATGGCCAGTCCAATGTGTATCGCTGTAACGATCTCGGCTATTTCATTGTTGTGAGAAAGAAGAAAACTATATGAATATTAGGTTGTATAGTAAAATGCTTAGCATATAAACCTTCTCCATGAAGAAACACATACGTACTGAATTTTGTGGTGAACGATCAAGAGGTTTAGGACCATATTGAGGATTTTATATATATATATATATATATATATATATATATATATATATATATATAAAGAAAATGCCATTAAATTGATAAATAAAATATCAAGTCAGAATGTGAAGTGTGACAGAGAAACCGAATACGCCAAAAGAGGAAGAAAAGGAATAAAAATTGAGGGAGAGGGCGTTAAATAAGGAGAGTATGATGATGAATCTGGGATTTGCATGGCAGTGCAGCTGGTCGATTGTAGGGCGGGTTTCACGTCACGTAACAAACTTGGCTCAAACTTTCACCGCCTCGCCTCTCCTCGCCTCAACCTAACATACATACAGAGAGAATCTGCTGCGGCTTTCCTAGGAATTACTGATCCATGCTAAGTACAACACACCAGGGAAATCACCTGCAATTTGTAAGTGAGGAACTCGCTTGCTTCCTTCCTTCCTTCGCTTACTTCGAGCCCCAGCTGTGGCAGCAGTCCTTTGTGAGGGAACTAGCTGAGAAAATGGGTGCTTAGTGTACTCGTGCTTGCATAATTACAGCACAAAATTAGTTTACATAATGCTTCTAAGCAGCCATGCTTACAAGAATATACCTAATTATCAAAATAACGAAAAGGAAGCCCAAGAGAGAAACATTTATGAAACATTCAACAATAAGTTTAGCATATCATTCCTAGGATATAAGGATTGGAATATTAAATAGCCCCACTACTGTGGTGTGCGGGTAGCGCATCTACACCTTAGTTCGAATCTCGGTTGCGGTGAGTTATGACTTTTCCTATAGATGGAATCGTCTTTGCTTTCTTTAGCACTTTTCACAATGCCACACAATGTTTGGACTGTTCCTTCTTCTCAGGCGTATAATGAGTAGTCTATATTTCATGTGTTATGAACAGCGTTCGAACATTTATACAATGGGGCGATCACTAGCTACTTGCCACATGGACAAAGCGTGACGTCATTGCACGAACACTAACAACTGGGCTCCCTGCCTAAAATATACTGCAAATGGTGACAGCATTGAATGCAAGCAACCCTATCTACAACGTTGTTGCGTCGACTGTACCTGGCCTACTCTGTGTTGTGGTCACGTGGCAGAGTAACCTCTGCCACTTCTTATAGGCCAAACTCCGCAACTTTTCGTTCTCTGTATTAATGGATGAATAACTTATGTGTACTCATAAACAATACAATTTAACCTACTAAAAACAAAAATAAAACGGCTAAAAAAGTAATGAACAAATATATCTTATAATATATTCGTACCTCTTGGAGTTGCTTATATCTACTGCCTCCCGGGACGATGGAACTCTTGGCCTACCACTTCGCTCCAGGTCTGAAAATGTGCCGCTTTTCATGTTTTTTATTGCTACAGACGTTTTTGTTATCCCTAGTTAAATTGCAATATCCTTGTATAACTTTCCGCACTTATGGAAGCCAATCGCTAGCCATTTCGCGTTTTTTATCTATTTTATTTAATCTCTTTTCGCACCAGAAAAAAAAAATGTAAGCTACAAGGCAACCAATTGTCATGGCATCCTAACAATGTCATTCAATGGTACAATTTCCACTATACACAGATATATCTCCGATTTCGCTGGCTCATTCATCATAGCATTGAATTCATTACCAAATAGTGCTAATTTAATTTTTTTTCTATTTCTTTTAGAGTTATAAACATCATGTCAATTGTTGATAAATAGTATAAGATAGCAATATCATTATTTATAAATATTCTTCACATATATATTTCCCTTCAGGGAAAATAAAATTAACATCCTACTTTTTCGAAAACTCACAAAGAATCATAACTCCTTAAATAATGACACCTACAGAATTATTTTTATTTTACCTACTACGTATAGTAGAAGAAGCATTGTATTCCAACCAAAAATTTAGATGTCGAGATTTCACCGGAAATGTATGTTTTGAGGCCCCCTGACTGCAAAAAACCATTTTTAGAAAAAGCTTCGCGCGCCTGCGTGTGTGTGTGTTTCAGGCTGTGGACAGTATAACGCAAAAGTCTGTGTGTTTCGGTGAAATATGGAGGTGTCGTTAAACTTTTGGTGGGAGCTGTACACACACACACACACACATACACACACACATATACACACACCAGCACAGACACACACGAACATTTTTGTATGTTTTTCTTTTTCAGAGAACCTTAATATTGTGATGTTGAAATCTTGCTATCACATTTTTTGAGTGAAATACCAGTAAACTGGAGCAGTAAGCGAGTGAAATAAGAAGGAACGTTACTACAGTATTCAATTGAGATCTTCTCTCAGCCATTACTTATACTTACTCTCAACATCTCTCCCCCTCCTCCTCCACCTCCCCAGTCTAGTCCTTTTATTCCTGTTTCCTTGCCTCAAACCGTCCTTGTAAGAATAATAGATAACGTCTGCAGATGCACGAAAAGAAATATCAAGTGGAATGTTTTGTCTCTTTTATTTCACTGCGTACGTAACATTTTAAAAGATCAACTTGAAATTGGAATGGCAGCGTTTTATAATCTCTAGAGGAAACCACCTCCGAGGAGAGATAAGGTGTTTCTCCATAATAAATTCAACGGAATTTTTATTAACCATTTATAAATATATGTGTATACTTCTTGCTTTTTCTACGTACTTGCAATAAAGAGAGAAAATGTATTTCATCTAACATTTTGATATAAATATCACAGGAAGAAAAACGAGCAGAGAAAATTGTGTGAACGTTATAGCTTGCATTTATATTTCAGCCACAATTAAAATTTTATGGCGTGCTTGTATAAGAGTGAGTAGAGAAAGACATGTGAATTCTTACGTTAAAGAAAACTGAGTGGAGAAAAGCCATGTGAATGTAATATGCTGCATTTGTGTTTTAATCATACTGAAAATTGTATTAATTGTAGAGCGAGTAGAGAAGAGTATGAGAACGTGTTATGTTAAAGGAAAGTGGGTAGACAAAACTTTGTGAATGTAATACGTTGCATTTCCTATTCAATCACAGAAAATTATATGATTATATTATTAGGAGCGCACATTCGCTTCACTCAAGTGATTTCATAGGATTACTAGGTACTAATTAAACCAATTAAACCGCTTGTCTACTTTTTCATTTATCTCCTTAGCTTTTATAACGGTTACTGTCACTTGTTCCAATGATTGTCGACTCCCTCGCACAATTTGCACAATGTATATTGTTTAATTACACTTTAAACCGTACTTAAATAAATAATAATATATTAAATTTGTAGGTTAAGTGGATTATTATAGAATGACGTATATAAATCATTGGAATTCATAACAAATTATGTAAAATCTCACTTCGATACTGCCCCTTACACATTTTCACAATGTATATTTTTTAAATATACTTTTAAATAATTTTTCTCAATAAACGCGCACCTTTAATGTACTATTAACGCTAAGTTGCGATAAAAACGTCTAGAATCCAATCACAGCATTAAGTACCGGACATTCTAAAACGCGATCCCAGAGAAATATATATTAAATTTTTAGGTTAAGATGATTGTTATAGACGGTATATGTATATATCATTTGAATTTATGATAATTCATGTAAGATACTTCAATACCTAATAATAATTAACACATAGAGTGCATCGGCGTGCCCTATTCTGCCGTACTCTCGCAAAGACATCATCCAATTCTCTGGTTTAAAAGTTTGTCGATCTAACTTTGGGGCATCCTGTATATAACAGGGAGTAGACACAAAAACAAAATTGTTTATAAATAAATAATTCGTGAACATGTTACTAGAAGATATTTCCGGCCGTGAAAGCCTACGCTCTCTTATAATTCGTGAAGAGCTGTTATAAACGACAAGAGAGGACGCAATGGGATTGTCACCCGTCAGTTTTCAGCAAGGTGTTGTACACCCCTTGGTCGTTAGTGCAATTTCATTATCCTAAAAGAGCAAAGTCATTGTTTGCCGATGCCATTAAACAAGCAATAGACAACTCGTTAGTGAGGCACAGCTAAATAACAGGCAATTCGGGGGATGTTGAAGTCGGCTCTTTTTTGTCCGACGTCGACATTCGCACATGATGACGTCAAGATGATGATAATAATTTATGTTCCTTCTATAGTCGATAATCATTCCATAACTTGTGCCAGTTGGAGTCCTTCCAACGATATCAGCATTTCAACTGCTGGGAAAATCTCTCGCGTTATGCAGGAGATTTCAATGGTTTACATCGGCGATCTTGATGTGCTCTAGGGAGAACGGGAATATTATGGAGGGAAAGGGAGAGCGGGAGGGAGGGACTAAAGAGGAGAGGAGAGAGCTCTGGTGTTTGTAAGCTTTACCACATAACCTCTCTATTTGAGTAATTATTCGGCTTACCATTAAACCTTTTTCCTTTCCTAGACACAAAATATTAGAAGTATGACTAATGTAGAATTCTTGACGTTAAGCTCAAACATAACTTCCTCTACCATTTTCCTCTACAACCATGGTTCCATAAATCATATGACTTTCTCTACTCTTGTACTAACCATTCTTACAAACTCTTATTCCTATGTCTTCTTCGTGTTAGTTAAGATAAACATTTGTACAAATTATCTTATTGCTTATTGCTTTGTGCGATAGTCAAATCTTTTAAAGCTTTGAGATTCCGTTCTCCCTCTAAATGGTTCACCTTACAAGAAAAGTTATTCCGCCATACATAAATTGTATATTTTAGCAAGATCTGCATTTTTGTATAGTATGATTTGGTCTATTTGTAACGGTTTACCAGTTATGTAAAAGTCGTCCAGAGTAAATACGACTACAGGGGCTATAGCCAGAAAATTCAAGATACACATTTTATTTGTCATAAAAACACCGCAAACATAAGACATTTTAATCAAAATTGTTAGAGCCATTTTCAAGAAAATCAAAATTTGTGAAAAATTGTCCACGTAAAGGGTAGTTTAGGGTGGGGCTATTTTTTTCAAAATCTTCGTGTCGCATCCTTGAAAGACATTAAATTTAAATACCAACTTTGGTTTTTAACCGACGTTTCGTTTTTGAGTTATGCTGTCCACAGACTGACACACAGACCCACACACACACACCTACTTACCATTAAAGAAAGTAAAAATGTGTTACACTCACATGACTTTCTCTACTCTTCTTACAAATTCTTATTATAGTACTCTATATTGTATTCCATACTCCGTTATATACTCCTTGGATTATCGTGTTTATGGCGCTCGTGACAGACTTCTATTCACCGTGTCAGTTTCTCATATATACTTCGCACCATCCGCCTCTGACTAGCAGGTCTGTTTCTGATCGCCTTGGTCAGTGGTAGGGGAAAATAACATGTGTAGGGGAAGCTAGCGTGTGCTTGCTTGTTGAGCCCCCCCCTCTCAATAGACTTAGTGTAAGTTGAAATATTAACTACTGCGGTATACTACAAAACATTATTTGTTAAATTTTGTGCCTTCGAATAGCCTTCCTGCATTTAGTATAATTGAAAATTACTTTATAACAAGTTTTAGAACGAATGCATTTGAAATTACCCATAAATTCGCGTGTGATGTAATTCCACGAATAAAACTCAAAAAATTAAATGAATAATTATTACTGTTGCCAGATGCATAATTGATATTCAATGTCAAACAGCAATAATGTTGTTTAAAAACAAACGACTATTATACCGCAAAGAGTGGAAAGCAATATATCGATTTAATTTCTTTTGTGCAGTAATTCCGTTAGGAATCAAGCAAACCATTCCCATTGCTACACAGTTTAAATTAATTAACCTTATCTGAATAACAAAAGCATAAGTAAAATAATAACGAACAAATAAATGTAACCACGCGCAGAGTTGAGAAAACAATTCTAGGCTATGTCGTGTATTTTAAAAATAAACCCCAAACTTTTTTACTTTCTCTACTGGTAAGTAGTGGAAGTATTGTATTCCACCTAAAAATTCGATGTCGAGATTTCACCGGAAATATATGTTTTGAGTACCCCCGAATCCAAAAAGAGCATTTTTAGAAAAAGTTCCGTGTGTGTGTCTGTGTGTCAGTGTGTCTGTGGACAGCATAACTCAAAAACGAAAAGTCGGTTAAAAACCAAAGTTGGTATTGAAGTTCAATGTCTTTCAAGGATATGACACGAAGATTTTGAAAAAATAGCCTCACCCTATATTAAATATCTATTTCCTGTGAACTCTCAATATCGTAATTTTGGGTCTACTATATCTAGTACAGAAAGTGGAATAAACTTAGTTACTTTTGCGATTCTATTAAAGAGATTTAATTGCATCCTCTGATGCAATTGTTGTAATACAGAAAGTTGAGAAGTAGCCAACAATTTTAATAAATGTCCAATCAAGGGAAGTTTAGCAAAAGCGCTCTTATTAAAATTTTTTCAATGAAATTGTGTATTGTATAGCATCCCAATATCGTTAAACATAATAGATAAAACCCCTACCATAATTAAAAATATGACAATATAGGTTGTAGCATCTTTATTAAAATGAAACTTTTTATATGTGCTTTAAAAAACCATGCACGTTTTACAATTATTGCTTTTGTCCTGTGAACCAGATTCTATTGGGGGAGAGCGGATTCGAGAAGCAAAAAAGCCAACATCAATATATCGATACTCGAGAACGATCTGTCCTCTATCTCTAATTTATTTTCCGGCTTTTGAATACTACGAACGTACTCAATTTGTTTTAACAAAAACAATTATCAGGAAATGAGAACATCTGACTTGTTTTATATGAGCGGAAATGACAGAGAGCCTTTGTAGTTCAATGGTTGGATCTGGTACTGGATACTTGTATGTCGATTAAACCTTTTTCCCTGAAAATATGTGGTCTGTGTAGGTAATATGAGCTGAATTTAAACAAGTGGGAGTTTAACAGCATTTGGGTCAAAACTAGACAAGTATAATGATCTCCAGAAGAAGAATGCAGCAAAACATGATCAAAAAACGTAAACAATGCCATCGATATGAAGTAACGCCCAATGTGTATGCAACACACCCAACGCAGAGGTAATGTGGCTACAGGTAATGTCAGGTTGCAAGGGAACCTATGGATCGGACAGAATGAAGACCTGGAAGTAAACGGTCAGTCAGGCAACAGGTATGGGATTGACGAAATGCAGACGACAGTGATGAATGGAAAGGTGATGTTGGAGCAGTTGGTGGAATAAATGGTGGGGAAACCGGAGAACCCGGAGAAAACATGCCCAAACGCAGCTTCGTCCACCACGAATACCACATGTGCGTCCTTGGAATTGAACCTGGTCCGGCTTGGTGATAGGCCAACACTAACCTCTCGGCCGCAGCGCCACCATAGGCAAAATCTTAAAACATAAACAATGTAAGGCTGTTTATCTAACAATATAAATCTGTTGACATAACCAAACTTTACTGTTACCCAATTTTCCTTTCGACTTACGTTGCTCATAGCGCACACACACACACACACACACACACACACACACACACACACACACACACACACACACACACACACACACACACACACACACACACACACACACACACACACACACAAATACGCGCGGAAAAATTGTATGAATCTTCCACTGACTTTTCCTGTTTCAATAAATAATCGCTAAAATTCTTATATGCATTTTTTAATAGATCGTCATATTTCTTCTGCCTACTATACGTACATGCTAGAGAGTGGGAGAGGGGGAGAGAGAGGCAGCAATAAATGACAATGGATAAAAAGGTAAATGAAATATTAAGCGCACTTGGTAGAAAAATTATTCATATTTGTTTGCGAAGTTAGTTCAAATTTTTACCAGAGGTGTTCTCAACAGTTAATTTTAATGTTCCTATATACATAAAAGAAATTATGTGTTAAATTATTAAAAACCTAAATACAAGACTTTAGTTGATTTGTAGACCATTATCTTTCGATCTCTTCATGCCCTTTCAAGGAACATATTCTGACGGTTTGAAAGAAACTGGACAAAATTATTTTATTAGGGGAATCATTTTCAAATGGTAAAACGTGATTTAGACAAATTCAACCCACAGTTCTGACTTAAAGTATGGCCTGAATAAGTTCTGACTTGACAAATTTTTCAGGAACATTTCGAAAATTTTATTTTATTCTCCGTATGTCTAAAATTAACTATCGTGCACCCAATGGCTAGAATAGTCGCTTCATCTCCTATGAAATGTCACATCGTTACCCATTCCCTAAGAACGAAATCTGGCACTTTCTACAAATTTTCATTTAGCAAGAGAATATGCTCGGAGCAAGATAATTGCTTTAAAAGAACTAATTTGCATTTGATTAGTTTCCATTTCCGGGAAAAGCGGAGAGGCTAAAATCATGAAAATCGAATTACTTGCACCAAGGCACAACGTGAATATTCATAGGCGGAGAAGAAGAAAAACAAAATTATTAAAATTAAGAAGGAACACTTGGCGCAATCATCACCTCATCTGCTTCAGTCTCATTCCTTTAGGATGCGCACCACGTGACATATTTTATTTGTGGGTATAGATTTATGCCCGCCCGGAAACGATAGACTTCTCTGCACCACAAGAATTGCAAGCTCACCGGGTAAAAAATTTGATGCGATACACTCAAACAACTTTTTATCAACAACACATTCACGTATTTTTAAAATAACTATTTACCGATAGTTATTTATATAAACTGGTATATTGCACTCAAATGACTATTTCTACTTTTGTACTAACCATTCTTACAAACTCTTATTCCTCGTGTTAGTTAAGATTAACATTTGTACAAATTATCTTATTGTTCTCTTTTCGCGCTTAACAAATAAAAATGAACAACGATGTTCCATTTCACGAAAGCTTTGTTTTCCAAAACTCACACATATAACAAGGAATATCTCTGAAATGGCTTACTCTACAAAGAAAATTTTATTTAGACATAAATTGCGTGTTTTAGCGGGATCTATACTTTTTGTACATTAAGATTTTTTCTATCTCTTACGGTTTGCGAGTTATTCAAAAGTTATATATATATATATATATATATATATATATATATATATATATATATATATATATATATATTATTTCCCATTAAAATATCTTAAACATATGGAATTTTAATCAAAATCGTCAGTCAATTTTGAGAAAATCAAATTTTTTTCAGAGACGTTCCCACACAAAGTGTACATGAATTCGCAAATAGTAAGAGAAGACAAAATTTTCTTGCACAAAAATGTAGTTAGTGTTAAAATGCACAATACAGGTAAAATAAAATTGTTTCTAACGTTAACCATCTCAGTGATGTTCTTTGTTATTTGCATGAACTTTCACATATTTACCACCTTTGCAGTGGGTCTTTGCTGTTAGTTTTTTTGTTTCCGTGGTCCTGCAAAGATTGCATATGGAATTTTAATTACCTAGCATTTTCATTTTGAAAATTGTGACTATCGAGATTAACTTGATTAACAAGAACTAGATGGAAGAATAATTTTTGTAAGAATAGTTTGCAGAAGAGTGGGTAGAGAAAAACATGTGAGTGCAACACATCGCACTTTTTTTTACTTACTCTACTACGTAAATAGGGGAATTATTGTATTCGACCCTAAATTACAGTATCGAAATTTTACTGGAAATGTTTTGAGGTCCTCTGAATCCTAAAAGTCAGTTTCAGGAAAAGGTGTGTGTGTCTGGGGGGGGGGGGGTGTCTCAAGGATGCGATACGACGGTTTTGAACAAAATTTCCGAGCTCTAAACCACCCTTTACTTGGAAAACCTTTGAAAAATTTTGTTTTTCTTAAAAATGTATAACAATTTTTATTAAAAGGTCATATTTCAAACACACAAGTTATGTTCAAATTCATTTTTATGGAGATACTCCTGATTATTTGCGCGAGTTTTGGAATAGGTTACCTCTTTGCCGTGCAAAGAGAACGGAATTTGAAAGCTTTAAAATTTGACTATCGCTTAAAGTCTACTGTATTCCGATATTTTCCTTGTGCTTACAAGAACAACAGCAATACGATAATTTCTGCTAATGTTAATGTCGACTAATATGAAGATAGGAATAAGAGTTCGTACACGTGTAGAGAAAGTCATGTGAGTGCAATAATCAGATTTTTAGGAACCTGAAAATCACCTTGCACTCCTTAGAACTTTACTTCGTTGGCATTAAACATTTAATGGTTTAGGCTGACCTATTGTTTTGTTTACATCTAGCCACCATTACAATACTCACCATAGTCCAGTCCGGCGTGGACTCTGCGTGACGTCACCAGAGCAACAAGTAGCAGAAGCGGCGCAATGTATCCCTGTCTGTTGTTCATCATCACTGTGATATGTTCTCTACACAAACACCCTGTATTACCGAACACTACACGCCGACTGCAACATCGTCGTCAACCATCCGAGATCGCACGCACTCAGTCCATCCGTCGTCTGCAGCATCTGCAACAAAAAACGATCACATCACTGCAATTTGTTGTACGTGAGTTGGAACTGGTTTCAACAGTACAGTTGGACGACAAAATTCCTTCCTCGCCAGCCTCAACCTCAAATATGGACAAAAAACCTGCAATAAAAATAGTTTTCTTATATACACACAGCTATCAATAGTTTGCTCCCTGGTGGTCGTGGAATAGCTGTCAAATAGTGTTGATACATCCTAGAAATGAGAAATAAACCTTACTCCATTATTTCCAGTTACGTTGACATTGCAGGTAAGTAAATTATGCCATACACACATTTACAACTTAACCTACCCTCCTATATTATATACATAATGCCTAGAACTTCATATTTTGATTAGTACAGATTTAATTTATGAGCCCTCTGCAATGATATGAAATGTAAACATAGAGACAGCAGAAAGGCCCCCTGACATTATCAAGTTAAGATATAGACAGCATAGGCTGACTTCTTTTGTCTTGTGCTATGAAGAAGAAAGTGAAATGAATTAAAACTTAACCTCTCGATGTAAAGTATTGATTATAAAACATAAACTGGAAAATAACAGTGAATTTGTTGTGATTCTTCAAAAGTAAACTATAATGCGAGTAATAGTGATTGAACTATCACGTGAGTTTTGCCAGAAAAATTGACTTTAAAATAATTGTTGACTGTGCCCGGTAATTATTCCATAAGAGAAGAAACACGCCATTGTTTAGCGGATTTTCCTTGTGAGTGATTGGTTGAAAAATAATGGTTTACGAGTGTCAATAAAGCGTTCAAAGCTTCCTAAAAGTGAAATAGATTATTTAATATATCTGATGTATACGTACCACCTTTGAGATTAGTGATTATTGATAGAATATTCAGACTCGCCGGCGAAGACTAGTCCGTGGATTGCAGAGGCACGCTAAAACGTCCACCCTTCGATCCATCCGATCATTAACAGTAACAAGTGGAACATATAATAAAACACATAAATAAAATAAACATGTTCCAAATGTCGCACCAACGTGTGGCTAGTGGATATACTAATTAAATGTTCCAATAAGCAAATCTACTTAAGTAATAATTAAAATTACTATGTATTATACGTTGCAGTAGTGCATTTCAATTGATTTAGCTTTAGTACTTTTTTAGATTTATTTCCTTTGTATAGTCTTTTTAACCTCTAATGGTCATATTGGGGTTTCAAGTTAGTATGTGTTATTACTCGCTAAACATTGATTTTTATTATTTTAACATCAAACACACATTCGCTCCTACATTCATACTTCTGGATTGTAGCAGATAAGGAATTATTTTGGTAGCAGAAGTTAAATAAACTCTTGTGTATGTGGCATATAATTAAATATGTGCCGGAGTCACGTAGATAAATTATTTCGTATGTCCTAAATATAATCTGCAGATGTCGGTTATCGTGAAACAGGTCCAGCTTGACCAATCCAGTGACCCAGTCAAATAAGATGATTTATGTTTAAGAATGATAGCAAATAGCTAAACCTATCCTACGGAGAATGAACTACACTTAGAGCTTGTAAAGAGGGTTCTTCCTTCCCCTTTTAGTATTTTATTACAGGCCGAGTTAACAGAAAGGGGACGCCATAATGAAAGCAAATACCTAAGTAGGGTAGCTTATCATACAAACAAGTGTAGTGCAGACTCAAGTAGCTTGTATTGTGTCATATTATGTTTACATCCACAACAATGTTTTCCAGTCCATGGTTCATCGTATTAAAACTCTTAAGGATGTCCACTACTAAGACACAACAAATCTGTTCTCACTTTGTAAACACCGAGTACACTAGGTGGAAGGGGAGTCATGACATTAATTTAAATCAGTCACAGATGTCATTATTTGCAGCATATTTTGTAACCTGGAAAGAAGGAAAATGCTCTCTTCCAAGCTCCTGGCTAACTGCGCGCCGCGGGTTGTTCATCCTTGCAGTGCTGGAATTCCTGGACTGGGAGAGTCGCTACCTGATACTAGTTTACTCACAAAGGATGGGCCTATCCCATCTGGCACCCCATTCAAGTGGATCAATTTTCATTTTCTCACATCTCAAAACTTTCGTAGTGCCCCTCATATAATGAAGCCATAACCAATAACGCAGTGAAAGTCAAGTCTTACACTTTCGGAGCGTTTGTTTCGGTTAAGGTTCTGAGAAAAACAAAACCTCTAGCCCCCCCCCCCTACCATCACCTATACTGTTTATTTACATCCAGAAGCCGGTTCTCACACTGACCTACCTTGATCTAGTAATATTGCTTATGTCTCCAACCACATTACGTCGGCAAAACGGGTTCGGAAGATAATTATTTCAAAATCGTGTAAAAACTATGTATTTGTGGTAAAAGTTTAGAAGAAAATAAAGTAATATAAAAGTAAGCCGATTGATTTCATAGTTTTATGAACATAACTTTTTCTTTGTAATAACCTCTGATGAAGCACATATTAGAAGGAATAGGAATGCAGTAAGTTCCCTTTCAACCTGTATGTGTATAAGAGAGAGAGAGAGAGGGAGGGAGGGAAAAGAGGGGGGACAGAGAGAATGTTGCAGGGAGAAATATCAAATATCAAAATAAGCTTTTTATCTTATATTTCTTACAGTTCTTCTAAAAAGGAGTAACAACTTGTAAGTCCCACAAAGATGCACGTGCTAAACAGGTGAAGGAGTAACTAACTCTCAGCAGTTGTTCGTTTTTATTACCTCCTTATAATACAACAATCACCATCAGTGTCCTGTGTGTGAACGACTGCTTTTGAAACGTCGCTGCTGGCCTGAAGAGATAGACAACTCCACATCCCCCTCAGCACGTCACTGTCAGTTCCAATTCCCCCTCTGCTAGCGACGCGCTTTACGATAAAATACAGCAGCTCTTTCCCAAGAGGTATCCAAGTTTACGTTTTGTTTGGCAGGCAGAATTAAGCGTTTATCCGTAGAGATTATGATATATAAGTTTCCTTGACAAACACTGTCACTGTCAGCACTAACTTTCGGTTTCGACTGTACACCAGAGACTATTTAACAATTTATTTAAAAGCCATTCTTGCACGTGAGATTCGTCTTAAACTCCTGGACTTGTACATATAAGGACAAAGCTTACGTGGTTTAAATGCAGTGACTGACTGTCGTTTTGTCGTTCAGTTTTGTGATTCTTTTAATTTATTTCTTTTTATTTTACATACAATGGTTAAATAATGGCTGCTGTCAGTGTTGTGGTATGTGTTTTATTGCAGATGGCCGTGTTGTCGAATATTGTAACAGTTCCTTCTTTTCATTCCTGATTCCTTTCCGAGTCTTCCTTTTCTAAACTCCGAACTTGCTATTACGTATAGTAGAGGAAGTATTGTATTCCACCCAAAAATTCGATCTAGAGATTTCACCGGAAATGTATGTTTTGAGGCCCCCTGAATCCAAAAAAGAGGTATTTTTATAAAAAGGTCCGTATGTGTGTCTGTGGACTCAAAAACTCAAAAACGAAAAGCCGTTTAAGAACCAAAGTTGGTATTTAAGTTCGTCTCTCAAGGATGCGATACGAAGATTTTGAAAAACTACGCCTTAGATGGAAAATTTTTCAAAAATTTTGATTCTCTCGAAAATAGTTCTTAACGATTTTGATTAAAATGTCATATGTTTGAGATATTTTTATGACAAATGAAATATATATCTTGAATTTTCTGGCTATATCACATGAAGATCTATTTACTCTGGATAACGTTTGCATAACTCGTAAACCGCAAAGGTAGCCAAATCTTAGTATACAAAAACACGCAAAACACACAATTTGTCTGAATAAATTTTTTGTAGAGTGAACCATTTCGAAGATATTGCACGTTATTTGTGTAAGTTTTGGAAAACTCATACTTCTGTGAAATGGAATATCGTTATCCAATTTTTTGTATGTTAAGTATGCAAAGAGAACGGAATTTGAATGCTTTAAAATATTTGACTATCGCACAAAGCCTTCTGTATTCTAATATTCCCCTTGCACCTACCAGGAAATAAGCAATAAGATAATTTCTGCAAATGTTTGTCCCAACTAATACGAAGATAGAGGAATACGAGTTTGTAAGAATGGTTAGCACAAGAGTAGTCATGTGAGTGCAACACATCAGATTTTTTGTGTTAATATGTATAAGAAGGGCTCTCCAGAAATCCTGTCAGATTTTATTTTTAACTATTTCAGTAATAAAACGATGTCCTTATTTATAAGTGGATGTTTTGTATAGATATATGTAACCGCGAATCTGCAAAATCACTTGACCGATCACACCGAAATTAACACGTATAAGTATTTTTTCATGGAGAAGGTTTTTATGCTATCCATTTTGCTAAGTAGCGCATGATTTTCACTACTCGTTTTTATTTCACGTAAAACTTTTCTACTGGCGCTTCATCATAAAATGCATACAATTTTCTATATGATTGAAATGCAAATGCAAAGTATTTCATTAAGACGGTTTTCTGTACTTTTTTCTTTTACGAAACCTAACCACCTGTCTCATCTTCCCACACACATACAATGTTCTATGTGATTGAAATAGGAATGCAACACATTACTTTCACACGACTTCCTCTACTCGCTTTGCATCCTGTTTCTTTTATTGTTCCTGTCCAAGTTTGTGATACGAACGCTCCTGTTGAATCAAATCCCGTCACGTTTTCTTTTCCATAGTCTGAATGTCAACATGTCAGGGTCTTTTCCGCCGCTTGTCTTCGTTTGTCACCTGTCAACCTCTGTGGTCCAGATTATTGCCTCCTCTTGAACGACCTGCCGAAAGTCGCGGATCGGGGTCATGGTCCCAGCTCAGCGTGGAACCATATTACAGATATAAGATCCTCAAAACGTGCACAAGTACTATTCAACTAATGTTTTTGACAACAAGGTGATATATAAATGCAAATTCAAAAGCGAAAGGCAATATACCAGGTGTTTAAAAAGTATCTGATATTGCTACAGTAGTTGGGATTGGTCAAAATTAGAATAAATATTCCTATAAACCTATGTCCAGAAATAAATGCGTGTTGAGATATTATCCATTTTATTTGTGTTGAATATTCTTATGAGACAATTGACTTCATCCAAAAAGCGAACTCTAGCGAATACTTTCTTCTTCGTTTCCTGATTACCCTCCCCTTATATAGGACTTAACCTATTTGGGCACACACATTTGTCATACGCTATTGTAACGTATGCATATTGTTGATAGACTTTGCATACACCAATTATTCAAATGTCCCCATAGCCAAAAATCCAATGGATTCAGATCTGGGGAACGAGGAGGCCATGCTACATGTTTATAGGAACACTCATTCTAGATTTGCTCAATTACAACTCCTGTTGCAAAATCAGACACTTTTTCTTAAACACCCTGTATACGAGATGTGTTCTTAGATTTCCGGGGCTACGTTACCCACTGGTAAACAAAATATCCTTACAAAATCTTATTTTTCTATCTGCTTCATGACAATAAGTAATGCTAAGAATGATAGTCAATTTATCTAGTTTTTCGCGAATGAAAGCTGTCATTTGTTATGCACATGATTGGTTGGTTTCAACCAAGTCACGTATGAGTGGAATACTCGAGGCAAGCAGTTGCAGAAATTATTTTATTATAAATTTGATTGTAAGGAGGTAATACTGGAATACAGGAGGCTTAAAATATAGATAAATCTTTCAATAATGAGTTACTATGTGATGGCTTTGAGATTCCGTTCTCTTTAAATGACCACGAGAAAAAGAATAGTGATACTTGAGAAATGTAGAAGAGTTTTACAATATGAATAATTAATAAATAATTTCTCTGAAGTATTTAATGCCATGAAGTAGGCATTTGATATGAATTGTGTGTTATAAATCTATACAGTGCGTATAAGAGTATATGTGTGCATGTTTATGTGTATGTATGTTTATGCTTATGTACTGTTTGTGTGGACAAGTGTGTGTGTGTTTGTGTGGACAAGTGTGTGTGTGTGTGTGCGTGTGTGTGTCTGTGTCCGTCTGTGTCTGTGTGTCTGTCTGTCTGTGTGTCTGTTCGTGTGTCTGTCCGTGTGCTTGTCTGTGTGTCTGTCTGTGTGTCTGTCTCTGTGTATGTGTGTCTGTCTGTGTGTCTATCTGTGTGTCTGTGTCTGAGTGTGTATCTGTCTAAGTGTGTCTGTGTGTGTCCGTGAGTGTTTGTGTGTGTCTGTGAGTGTCTGTGCGTGTCTGTGCGTGTCTGTGCGTGTTTGTGTGTGTCCGTGTGCGTCTGTGTGTGTGTTTGCATGTCTGTCTGTGTGTGTGTCTGTTCGTGTGCCTGTCTGTGTCTGTCTGTGTGTATGCGTATGTGTGTTTGTATCTGTGTATGTGTATGCGTGCGTGGTGTGTATGTGTGTATGTGTTTACGTGTTTATCTACATATATGTTTTCGTATATGCGTATATGGTACGTGTGTATGAGTGTGTGTGTGTGTATGAATTGTTTCTGAAGTGAAAGTAGAGGACATATTAATGTGTTACATAAAAGAATAATGAGTAGAGAAAACTGTGTGAATGTAATACGTTGATAGTAAAATAGAAAGCATAAAAAGCTTCTCTATGAAAGAACAAGGAGATTTGTCAATTTTCATCACCTTCGGATGAATGGTGTCACAAGAGGCGAACAGACAAGATATAATGATATACCCAAGAATGGGTAGTGAATGTCGTATGAGATAGGATGTTTGCTGCGTGATCTCGAATATCGGAGTTTCTTTGTGATGTCAAGTTGGTGGATGCCGTGCGTGTTTCAACAATGTGTCCCCGGGATCCAGAACAATAATAGGGCACCGGTATCGTGCGATAAAGCCGAGTGAGGGGTGGAATATGACATTTTCCTTTTTAAAAGGATCACCTCCCAATTTATACCTTAGCTTTTCTTATTGAGTCTCGTCTTTTCAACTGCAGCAGCAGCAGCAGCATCAATACAAGGGGATGCGAGGGACCGGGTTTATATAATAAAATCAAATATCCCTAAAAAATCTCCCCGCCTTATGCTTTGCTTCAGAATTCTCTGCGAGAACGTTAAAAAGCAAGGGGAACACACGCTTCCTCTGCTCGTAATGGATAAGCTGTACGTCGTCATGGCAAGAATAGCTGTAGATGCTCCCTTGTTTCTCCACGTATCACACCAAAGTCAGATTTCATACAAAAACTTCAGCAAAAATAGTTCTAAGGAATATCTTCGTAATGGTTCACTCCACAAAAAAATATTTGGACATAACTTGTGTGTTTTAACGATAGCTATAGTCCCTCCGAGGTTAAAGTGGATACACACATAAACATTGCGATTGTATCACTCCGCCAACAAGCACGTGTTTTTCTCTGCGCTCAGCTGTTTACATCTGACTTGTCGCAAGCGTCAAATCTTTCACCGCAACAGTGTGAGGTTAGAATTGCACTCGGCTCACATTTATTAATAAACTACATTAACTAATTAAAGAAATTGGTTAAGAAAAGTTATGAGATGTAATTTCCTGAGTAAAAACTTACGTTAACCTGAGTCATGTAGTAAGGAACTATTTTCAATCGCGCTTCACTATTTCACGCGCGCTGAAGATTAATGTTTACATCTGTACCCACTTTAAGGCCGGATAGGGTATACATTTTTGTACATAAGATTTTGTCTATCTTTTAGGGTTTACCAACTGTGCAAAAGTCATCAAGAAGAAACACAATTACAGAGACTATAGCCAGAAAATTCAAAATATACATTTCATTTGCAATAAAATATAATACCCCGGCGGCACCATTATACTTGCAGACTCAGGGTAGGACGAGGAATAATCCTGGCTGGAGAAAAATTCCTACCCTCTGCCGGGAATCGAACCCGGTACCCCTTGCACAGCAAGCACGTGTTCTACCAACTGCGCTACAGGACCAGCCCAAAATAAGTACTTTTGATGCCTATTTTAGTAGATATTGCAACAGGGCTACTAAAATGGAATTTAGCAAGACGTAAAATTCTTGTCTCCGTGAAACAGCTGACTAAATGCACACACATACACAGACAAACCTTCAGCTCGTTGCACCCTTATTGTTCGCCATTTGGGCCCCTTTGACAATGTCCCTTGACAAAAGAAGTAGGTAATGATGAAAGCGATAAAAGAACAAAGGTTGAGATGAAGACAGTTAATTGAAGAACGGAAGGGTCCAATAGATCTTTTTACAGCTCCACCTGTGACAAAAAAGTTAACTAATTCCTCTTTGTTCTGCTATTCTTTATGGTTGAAAACTGTTACTCGTTCACATTAACTGGCGTTTTAACAAGACAAAAGAAAGTGGCACAAAGACCATCTTCAATATCTAATGGTATATCCCCTATACTATAATAAACTTGTTAAGCGTGTAAATGGGTTATAAGAAAGCTGCTCTGTAAATTGCTGTTTTGTTTTTGTGACCTGTAAATTACCTAAAAATCTAAATGAACATTACATTATAGTTAGTTGTAGGTGACATAGTTAATATCATAATTAATTAATTAAGCTTTGCAAACTAACCACAAAACAATTTACAGTAATTTTTAATTCACAATTTTTATTACTTTCTCTACTACGTATAGTAAAGTAGAGGAAGTATTGTATTCCACCCCAAAAATTCGATGTGGAGATTTCTCCGAAATTATACTTTGAGGGCCCCTTAATCCAAAAAAAAAATCATTTTTAGAAAAAGGTCCGTGTATGTGTTTGTGTGTGTGTCTGTCAGTCTGTAGACTGCATAACTAAAAAACAAAAAGTCGGTTAAAAACCAAAGTTGGTATTTAAGTTTAATGTCTTTCACGGATGCGACACGAAGATTTTGAAAAAAATTCCTCCACCCTAAACTACCCTTTACATGGACAATATTTCGAAAATTTTGATTTTCTTGAAAATGGCTCCAAAGATTTTGATAATGCCATATGTTTGAGATATTTTACGGCAAATGAAATGTACATCTTGAATTTTCTCTCCTTCCAGCTACAAGAAGATACACATTAAGATAAGTTCTGCAAATGTTTATCTCAACTAACATTTTATTAATATTTTAACATTAATAATTATTAATATTTAACATTAACCCAATACTATATCTTACTTCAACAGCCCACAAAATCAGTCAGGTTTTGTTTCCTATCTCAATTACTAATGTAATATTCCAGAGTAAGAGTATCTCTGGTAACCTCATCACGTGATAATGTTCCCGACTGACTCACAAGTACATTTTTAGAGCCCTTTCTCATTTACCGTGCGCCAGGCCGCCCGTCCATTTCGTTTTTCCTCTTCCCTGGGCAAAGTGAAAGGAATTCCAAGGGAGAAGGGGAGTCTCGCAAGCAAATCTATAGAAGTTGAAATGGTTTGGTGATTGTATTCCGGCCGATTAACTTTCCCGACATCATTTGTAGAGCCCAGGGGCAACTCTCCCTTCAAAACTGCTCATTTCGGGAAAACAAAGCTTATCGCATATGTTTTGTTTCATTCCGCCGGATACAAGGACAGTAATTAAATAAATACATAAAAACTCCCTCAAACAGGAAGATGTTTTGTTTTTATATGCCATTTTTATATCAAAACCATCCGGTCAGTGTATTTCGAACAAGACCTAAACACAAGCTGGCAAGACGTTCGCTTGTTTTTCTAAACCGGGCCACATTGCCACTATTGCACTAGGAATAGATGCACCGTTACTGACGTTTGGTAAATAAATTTCTGTTTACGAGAACGTTTTGAGAAAGTTCCTGAGAAATGTCCTCAAGGAAGCTCTTTTGCATTATGTCAACGTATACTCGCGCACAGTAAACTAATAAGTGACTATCTGGATGCCCTAAAAGTCACCACTATGGAATTATCTACCACAGAGCCCTTGGGATTTCTTTTGTTTCAAAAAATTAAAGGCGTGAAATCGGTTTTCTTCATCGGATGAAGCAATGTAACATAAGAGAAAACAGGCTTCTTGTTTTAAGTGGACTCCTAGGTAAAAAACTCTGTGTTACACTCACACGACTTTTTCTACTGTAGTACCAACTATTCTTACAAACTCTTATTCCTATATCTTCTTCGTGTTAGTTAAAATAAACATTTGTACAAATTATCTTACTGCTTACTTCCTTGTAGGTACAAGGGGAATATTAGAATACAGTAGGCTTTGTGCGATAGTCAAATCTTTTAAAGGTTTCAAATTCCGTTCTATTTGCACAGTTAACATATTGTCACCGCGCCCGCCGCATCTAATTGCCGACAACAGCAGTGTCACCCATCGCATTATTGTCGGCACTACCCCAAAGGAGCCGAAGGAAAGAGATAGAGAATGACCGCATTGTTGGGGCGCTTGCCGAAAGAGAGAAAAGGATAGAGGCTACTGGAATCTTCTCCTTTGTATCTCACCGCAATAAGTGAACGTTCCTGAAGCTTCCAGAATAGTGCCTGGGAGATATAAATAGCGGTAAAGTGTGAGAAGAGGCAGTCAGACGTATGTGAAGGTTGAGTAGTCGTGCCGACGGAAAGAAGAGACGTATGTGAAGCGTTGTGCCGACGGAGAAGGGACAGTCTTTGTGTCACGAGTTCGGAGCCGTGCTGTAGGAGAATGGGAAAAGACTTTCTTGCTGTTGCAACGAGTGTACAAAGTTACTGTTTACGGAAATAAAAGTGTTTCTTTATCTCGACTACATCTGTCTACTTTACTTTACACCCAACCAAAAAGTTACACTGGTGTCAGAAGTGGGATCCGTCGAATTGCTTCTAGTTTCGTTACATCGTCGTTAGAAGTTGCAACGTTAGAACCAAGATGGAGGGAGATTCGGAAACCAGGATGATGGCAATGATGAAAGAATTATTCGCCGAAATGAAGACAGAAATGTCCAAGATGAAGACGACAAACGACAACCTCGTTGCCGAAATGAAGAGGAGAAACAACCTCGCTGCCAAAATGGAAACATTAAACGACAACCTCGCTGCCAAAATCGAAACGATAAACGACAACCTCGTTGCCGAGGTGAAAGAGATGAAGACGGCAAACGACAACCTCGCTGCCAAAATGGAAACGTCAAACAACAACCTCGCTGCCGAGCTGAAAGAGATGAAGACGGAGCTATCGGCGAAAATTGATGGCGAACTGATTGGCGTGACGGAAGACGTGGAAGAACTCGGCGAAAAGGTGGTAGACCTCTGCCAGCACGTGGACGTCATGGAGGACGACGGGGAACGTCTTGGCGCCCTGGTAGTAAGAGTTGACGAGAGCGTCAAAGTACTGGATGCCAGGGGCAGACGGAATAGCGCGGAGCCGGGGAGGGAGCACCTAGTGGCCGAGGCGACAGTTGCGCCCGTTTCAGATGATGTGAGGGAAGACGTGAAACAACTCGGCGAACTGATTGGCGTGACGGAAGACGTGGAACAACTCGGCGAACTGATTGGCGTGACGGAAGACGTGGAACAACTCGGCGAACTGATTGGCATGACGGAAGACGTGGAACAACTCGGCGAACTGATTGGCGTGACGGAAGACGTGGAACAACTCGGCGAACTGATTGGCATGACGGAAGACGTGGAACAACTCGGCGAACTGATTGGCGTGACGGGAGACGTGGAAGAACTCGGCGAAAAGGTGGAAGACCTCTGCCAGCATGTGGACGTCGTGGAGGACGACGGGGAACGTCTTGGCGCCCTGGTAGTAAGAGTTGACGAGAGCGTCAAAGTACTGGATGCCAGGGGCAGACGGAATAGCGCGGACCCGGGGAGGAAGCACCTAGTGGCCGAGGCGACAGTTGCACCCGTTTCCGATAACGAAAGTGTACGTCTCGGGGAAGACAAAGGGGCAGTTCAGGGACGTCGTCGAGGATCCTCTGGAGGAGTGTGTCGGGTACGTAACCAACCAGGATATGACGTGGAGGACCATCAGCAGGGAAGCGCACAAGCAAACGAGCAACACGCGAGAACCGACTTGGCGTGTGACTTGGGGGGACCGTCGGAGCCATCCAATCACCTGACGCATAGTGCCGTGAACGGAAGAATGGTGGACATCATCGTGGACGGCAGGATACAGGAGAGGCCGTGCCGAGCACGAGTGAACACGAGTGCAGCGGTGGACGCGACTCGCGCGGATGTGGCGGGGTTTGTTGCCGGACCCATCGGAAGCAAGGTGGCTGCGAAGGTGCGCCAGAGAGGTCGGCGGACATGGTACCCAGTGAGCCGTTTCCAAGTGCGCAGGATAACCCGTCAACACACTAGGAAGAAGGGCAACTGGACGAGGGACCGTCAAGACCGGCGGTACTGTTGCAAAATTTCGAAGCAGGATGGCATACGTCGTCCTACTCAGACCAAGGGACACTATCCAACAGCGATACCTAGGATCGTGCCTCCTGGAGAAGAGGTTCGATGGGATAGTCCGCCGGGGCGCAAGGGAGATGCCGCAGTAATAGTGCTGGTCGGGACGACCAGCTCTGAGGAGGGAGCAGTGTCACCGCGCCCGCCGCATCTAATTGCCGACAACAGCAGTGTCATCCATCGCATTATTGTCGGCACTACCGCAAAGGAGCCGAAGGAAAGAGATAGAGAATGACCGCATTGTTGGGGCGCTTGCCGAAAGAGAGAAAAGGATAGAGGCTACTGGAGTCTTCTCCTTTGTATCTCACCGCAATAAGTGAACGTTCCTGAAGCTTCCAGAATAGTGCCTGGGAGATATAAATAGCGGTAAAGTGTGAGGAGAGGCAGTCAGACGTATGTGAAGGTTGAGTAGTCGTGCCGACGGAAAGAAGAGACGTATGTGAAGCGTGCCGACGGAGAAGGGACAGTCTTTGTGTCACGAGTTCGGAGCCGTGCTGTTGGAGAATGGGAAAAGACTTTCTTGCTGTTGCAACGAGTGTACAAAGTTACTGTTTACGGAAATAAAAGTGTTTCTTTATCTCGACTACATCTGTCTACTTTACTTTACACCCACAACCAAAAAGTTACAATATAAAAAATGAACAGCGAAACTCACACACATAACAAGGAATATCTCCGAAATGGTTCACCCAAAAAGAAAATTTATTTGGACATAAATTATGTATTTTAGCAAGATCTACATTTTTTGCACAGCATGATTTGGTCTATCTCTAACGGTTTACCAGTTATGCAAAAGTCGTCCAGAGTAAATACGACTACAGGTGCTATAGCCAGAAAATTCAAAATATACATTTCATTTGTCATAAAATATCTCAAACATATGACTTTTTAACCAAAATCGTTAGAGCCTTTTCAAGAAAATCAAAATTGTCGCTATAAAGGCTAGTTTAGGAAGGGGCTATTTTCTTCAAAATCTTCCTGTCGCATCCTTGAAAGACATTAAACTTAAATACCAACTTTGGGGTCTCTAAACATATTTCCGGTGAAATCTCGACATCGAATTTTTGGGTTGACGTGGAATCGCTGCTCCTCCTATGCTCTCATATGCCGACTGCTGCTTTCTGATCTGCTCCGGCTGCTCTGGCATGGGACTTTAATCCCAGGGTATGCGTGGGTGTTTACGAATAAAACCAGAACTTCGTTGAAACACTTTTATTCTCACCAATTCTCGATCGTTATTAAATTAGTTGAGTCGTTACCGTGTTTCTACTAAGACAGAAAATCGTTAATATTAACTATAATGTGTCCCCACACTTGCGGATTCGGAATACAAGTCCCGTAACTGAAGATGTGGGCGACGAGTGTAGTGACCCGCCGGGTTCTGGAGGGCAACTCTCCACGACCCTTTCACTCCGGGTTCTCGCAGGCAAATGTCTGTGCGTTATGACGCTCTCTGTACCTTTCACTTCCTAATTAGCAACAGGGTTTCGAAGAAACGACAATCCCTTGTTTTCCGGCTCACACCGGCGCTGAGCGACTTCCAGGAAAACTGGTCTTACCAGGTCTCGCTCGACTACCTGAAGCTCGCCCCTAATGACCTGTCTGTACCTTTTCGTGCCATTTGACAATTTTAGTCACAGCTAATACTCCCAGATCTCGTACATTGATACACGTAACAATTTCAACATTTTCTGATTATCTAATTCCGCCATGTGATGCAGTATTATATCCATAATTATGGCGTTCACAATTTCGGCTTCAGGGTGGAATACAATACTCCTACTTACCAGTAGATGTAATAGAAATTGGTATTTAAGTTTAATATATTTCAAAGATGCAACACGAAGATCTTGAATAAAGTTCCTCCACGTTGAATTACCATTTACATGGAAAATTTTTTTTTTAAATTTTGATTTTCTCAAACATAGGAAACAATTATTAAAATTCCATATGTTAAAGATATTTTATGGAAAATTAAATGTATACTTTGAATTTTCTAGCTATAGCCTATGTAGTTCTGTTTTTGGTGGACCTTTGGTAAACCGTAAGAGACAGACAAAATCGTAGTATACATCTTGTTGAAACACGTTATGTGAATATGCATTTTTTGCGAATTAAACCATTTCGAAGGTATTCCTAGCTATTTGTATATAAATTTTCAAAAATGGAAGGTGGGTAATTTACTTTATCTGCTTCGCCGTACAAAGAGGATGGAATTTGAAAGCTTTAAAACATTTGACTATCGCTAAAAGCCTGCTGTATTCCAATATTCCCCTTGTACCTACAAGGAAATAAGCAATTTAAGATAATTTGTACAAATGTTTCTCTCAACTAATACGAAGAAGATATAGGAATAAGTGTGTGCAAGTGGTTAGTGCAAGAGTAGAGAAAGTCATGTGAGTGCAACACATCAGATTTTTATGTTATTATAGGCACATGGTATAGAAAGCAGGGACTATGAACTAAAGCTTGCCAGAAATGCCTGCTTCAGAGAGAACCAGCAAATCATATGATATTCTTTCGGGTAGAAGTTGGTGGGACAGAGTTACTGCTGTTCTTGTCAGTTTGATAACACCCTGTGTCACACAGGAAGTGTTGAGCTGTTGTCCAGCACGTCGTCAGCATGTGTGTCCAAGTATACCTTCAACTTGAACCTCATTGTTTCTGCTTGTGCCTTCTACTGCAGTCAACCTTTCGTTTATTGCTTGCTCTACAACCCCACACTTCCATTTCGAAAATATGTGTTTTTAGCCCCCCTGCATATCCAAACGTCCATATATGTATGCATAGGTCAGTCGTACGTATATTAAGTAGGGGAAGTATTGTATTCAACCCAAAATTGTCGAGATTTCACTGAAATATTTGTTTTGAGACCCCATAAATCCAAAAAAGTGTCTTTACAGAAAGATCCAGACTTTTTGTGAAATGAACCATTTTGAAGATACGGCAGAATGTTGCAATACTTATAGACGTTCTGAAATGGGAGGTCGTTATTCATTTTTAATCGCTTTGTCATGCAAAGAGAACGGAATTTCAAAGTCATCATATAGCAACCACGCTTAAAACATTTGACTATCGCTTAAACCCTGCCCTATTCCCCTTCATCTACAAGAAAATCATCAATAATGTAATTTCTACAAATATTTATCTCGATTAACATGAAGTAGGTGGAGAAATAGGTGTCTGTAAGAATAGTTTGTGGACAGTGAAAGTCACGTGAGTGCAACACATCCTTCATATGGAAAATGTTTCGTTGTTCTCTATTTTCTTAATAATAGATGTAACGGTTTTGATTAAAACAGCGTATGTTAATGATATTTGCGTAATAAATTGTAGGTTATTTTGAAATTTTCTGTGAATAGCTGTGAAGTTGTTTGTATTCTGAATGATTGTATAATTCGTAAACCATAAAATCTTGCCACACAAAAACTGTTGAGTCCGTTAAAGCACACAATTTATTTTGAATATAGCTTTTTGAACCATTAACCATTTCCTCGTTTTAATTTTAATTTTCTAACCTACATTTTTAAAGTGGTAAATCTACTGTTTTTATCGCTTTAACCAACAGTATTCTTTATGCAACTGCAAAGAAATATATAAATGGTGATGAAGGACCTATCTCAATTAACAAGGATTAATAGAAAGTCATGTAAATGCAAAACATCAGATATTTTTTCTATCTGCTTTATTTTAGTTGAGCTAAGAAGTTGTAGTAATATTTTCACTATCCAATTCTTCGTGGATATAGGAGGCTGAAGCGATAGTCAGCTATTTGAAAAGTGTGGCTTTTTTTTTTTTTTTTTTTTTTTTTTTTTTTTTTTTTTTTGGGTAAGTGTTCCATTTAAAAGGCCGTAGCTGAAGTGTTTGGTTTTGCTCCTAGCACTATTAGCGATATCATCTGAAGTTTCTGTCAATTTAAGGTTTCATTTCCGATTTTAACTTATTGTCACTTGGAAGCATTCCCAGTCATTTATGGCAGTCTGGAGCTGCAAAATGTAAATGTGGAATATTTTGCATTCCAAATTACGTTGAATTAACTTATTAGATTAAATTTACACTCCCATTTATACTTCCAGAGTCTAGGAAGCATGGGGAATAATCCTATGTAAAGGAAAATTGCCACACTTCCAGCCGGGAGTTGAACCCCTTACACAGTAGGTAGGTGCTCTACTGACAGACCTGCACCACTTACCTCAGGGAGCGTTTAGGCATATTTCTAGTGAAATCCACGTCTCTGAATTTCTAGTGGAATACAAAACTTCCCTTACTCCTATACGTAGCTGACAAATTTATAGACAAATATAACATAAACAATGGTGAGTAAAGAAAGTTATGTGAATGTAACACATACACACGCCACACTCTATTAATAAAGCCATTTGAAGTGCCGTTTTAGAGGTCGGGATTTTAGCTCTGTAACTCCCAAATGGAGTGCTGCACATACGCTATGCAGTTGTATTTTGTTTAGCTATGGAAAATAAAACAGCGACACAATATGTAAGCCTAGGTTTTTATGTACATCAACAGTTTTTGTATGTTTGTTTTAAACAAAGGAATGCACGAGAGGGGGTGAATTTCAATTCTTTTTTGTTGTTGCATTGTTAAAAACAGTCTGAATAAAAACAGCTGCTAGGGGCTGGCCGGAAGCTAAAACTGGATGGATAACTCCCGGATTAAATTATTTTTCCAGTTTTTAATGTTTATTATTTTTTTGTCTTCTTCCGGACCTTTTTTATGGCATGTCATTAAGAGAGAATAATATGGATTTGATAAGTTTCTGTATTTTCTTTCTTTTAAAAGTCATCTTTGAATTTAACGCATAATTAAATTTATATCAAATAAAAGATTCAAAAAGCAAATGTCCACTTCCAAACAAAACCTGCAGGGAAGCAGAAAAAAATCTGCTTTTGATAACTTGAGGAATGGAAAGAAAACTTTAGTGATGTTTGTGTTTAGCTCATCGGCATAAAACAACTCGTGAACATTATGTACCAAGTTGAAATATTATAAACTATAGTTAGAGCAAGAAATGGTCATGCAAAAGTTGACTAAAATATGGTGGTAAATGACAAGCCCAGTAACTTTCTCTGCCACTGTATTTCCTTTCTAAAACTGAATCACAGTATCACTCTTACGTACGTTTTATCGTTAACACAATTCGTTGCAGCCAAACAACTCACAGATTATGTCCTTAAAGGGTTCGCACCATAAATTGGTTTCTCTCACCTTCCCAACTCGCTTATACACGGTGGTTCACCTTTTTTTTTTTTTAAATTTGTGCATATTGTAACTTTTTTTGCGTGGGTGTGAAGTAAATACGACAGATGTAGTCTAGATAAAGACACACTTTTATTTCCGTAAACAGTAACTTGTACACTCGTTGCAACAGCAAGAAAGTCTTTTCCGATTCTCCAACAGCACGGCTCCGAACTCGTAACACAAAGAACTAACTCTTCTCCGTCGGCACAACTCTCCACATCGTCTGTCCGTCTCCGTCGGCACGACTACTCAACCTTCACATACGTCTGACTGTTCTCCGTCGGCACTACTCAACGCTTCACGTACGTCTCTCACTTACGTCTCTCTGACTCTCTCACACTTTACCGCTATTTATATCTCCCAGGCACTCTTCTGGAAGCTTCAAGAACGTTCACTTATTGCGCTGGGGTACAAAGTAGAAGATTCCAGTAGCCTCTATCCTTTTCTCTCTTTCGGCAAGCGCCCCAACAATGCGGCCATGCTCTGTCTCTTTCCTTCGGCTCCTTTGCGGTAGTGCCGACAATAATGCGATGCGTGACACTACGGTTGTCGGCAATTAGATGCGGCGGGCGCGGTGACACTGCTCCCTCCTCAGAGCTGGTCGTCCCGACCAGCACTATCACTGCGGCATCTCCCTTGCGTCCTGGTGGACTAACCCATCGAACCTCTTCTCCAGGAGGCACGATCCTAGGTATCGCTGTTGGATAGTGTCCCTTGGTCTGGGTAGGACGATGTATGCCATCCTGCTTCGAAATTCTGCAACAGTACCGCCGGTCTTGACGGTCCCTCGTCCAGTTGCTCTTCTTCCTGGTGTGTTGACGGGCCATCCTGCGCACTTGGAAACGGCTCACTGGGTACCATGTCCGCCGACCTCTCTGGCGCACCTTCGCAGCCACCTTGCTTCCGATGGGTCCGGCAACAAACCCCGCCACATCCGCGCGAGTCGCGTCCACCACTGCACTCGTGTTCACTCGTGCTCGGCACGGCCTCTCCTGTATCCTGCCGTCCAAGATGATGTCCACCATTCTTTCGTTCACGGCACTATGCGTCAGGTGCTTGGATGGCTCCGACGGTCCTCCCATGTCACACGCCAAGTCGGTTCTCGCGTGTTGCTCGCCTGCTTGTGCGCTTCCCTGCTGATCGTCCTCCACGTCATATCCTGGTTGGTTACGTACCCGACACACTCCTCCAGGGGATCCTCGACGACGTCCCTGAACTGCCCCTTTGTCTTCCCCGAGACGGACACTTTCGTTATCTGAAACGGGCACAACTGTCGCCTCGGCCACTAGGTGCTCCCTCCCCGGGTCTGTGCTATTCCGTCTGCCCCTGGCATCCAGTACTTTGACGCTCTCGTCAACTCTTACTACCAGGGCGCCAAGACGTTCCCCGTCGTCCTCCACGACGTCCACATGCTGGCAGAGGTCTTCCACCTTTTCGCCGAGTTCTTCCACGCCTTCCGTCATGCCAATCAGTTCGCCGAGTTGTTCCACGTCTTTCGTCACGCCAATCCGTTCGCCGAGCTGTTCCACGTCTTCCGTCACGCCAATCCGTTCGCCGAGTTGTTCCACGTCTTCCCTCGCGCCAATCAGTTCGCCGAGTTGTTCCACGTCTTCCCTCATATCATCCGAAACGGGCGCAACTGTCGCCTCGGCCACTAGGTGCTCCCTCCCCGGCTCCGCGCTATTCCGTCTGCCCCTGGCATCCAGTACTTTGACGCTCTCGTCAACTCTTACTACCAGGGCGCCAAGACGTTCCCCGTCGTCCTCCACGACGTCCACGTGCTGGCAGAGGTCTTCCACCTTTTCGCCGAGTTCTTCCACGCCTTCCGTCACGCCAATCAGTTCGCCGTCAATTTTCGCCGATAGCTCCGTCTTCATCTCTTTCAGCTCGGCAGCGAGGTTGTTTCTCGTCTTTATTTCTTCTTTCAGCTCGGCAAAGAGGTTGTTTCTCGTCTTCATTTCTTCTTTCAGCTCGGCAACGAGGTTGTTTCTCGTCTTCATTACTTCTTTCAGCTCGGCAACGAGGTTGTCGTTTCTCGTTTCCATTTTGTCAGCGAGGCTGTCGTATGACGTTTCCATTTTGGCAAATAATTCTTTCATCATTGCCATCATCCTGGTTTCCGAATCTCCCTCCATCTTGGTTCTAACGTTGCAACTTCTAACGACGATGTAACGAAACTAGAAGCAATTCGACGGATCCCACTTCTGACACCAGTGTAACTTTTTTTGCGTGGGTGTGAAGTAAATACGACAGATGTAGTCTAGATAAAGACACACTTTTATTTCCGTAAACAGTAACTTGTACACTCGTTGCAACAGCAAGAAAGTCTTTTCCGATTCTCCAACAGCACGGCTCCGAACTCGTAACACAAAGAACTAACTCTTCTCCGTCGGCACAACTCTCCACATCGTCTGTCCGTCTCCGTCGGCACGACTACTCAACCTTCACATACGTCTGACTGTTCTCCGTCGGCACTACTCAACGCTTCACGTACGTCTCTCACTTACGTCTCTCTGACTCTCTCACACTTTACCGCTATTTATATCTCCCAGGCACTCTTCTGGAAGCTTCAAGAACGTTCACTTATTGCGCTGGGGTACAAAGTAGAAGATTCCAGTAGCCTCTATCCTTTTCTCTCTTTCGGCAAGCGCCCCAACAATGCGGCCATGCTCTGTCTCTTTCCTTCGGCTCCTTTGCGGTAGTGCCGACAATAATGCGATGCGTGACACTACGGTTGTCGGCAATTAGATGCGGCGGGCGCGGTGACAATATAAACAACAGTTTAGTTTCTCAAAGCAACAAGGTCGAAATTGCCGTGCTTGTCAACCATTTGATAGACATGCACATCTAGCCTGCTCTGCATGGGAAAATGGACCTTAGAAGCAGTCCATTCCAAAAGTATGCGCTGCTAAGGCCTATTTTGAGTGAACCATTGCGCAGATATTCCTTATTTGTGTGAATTTTGCAATGAACTTTTCTCAAATGGTATTTCGTCATTCAGTTTTTTATCGGTTTAGTCGGGCAAAGAGAATGGAATCTCAAAGCTTTAAAACGTTTGACTATCGCTCAAAGCCTACTGTATTCCCATATTGCTGTTGCATCTATAAGAACATAAGCAGAAAGATGATTTTTGCAAATGTTTTTCTCGACTAACATGAGGAAGATAAAGGAATAAGAGTTTCTTACAATAGTTACAACAGACAAACTTTTCGTTGCTTAGGAGTAAAAAGATGTGACTGACATCATCAGAAAAAGTTGGTGAAATATTCAAATTGCGCTGTTCACAGTAACAGAATATATTATAAGGTAGTTTTCTCCGTCACGGATTTGGGCCTGAAGCACAAGTCATTTAACACGTTCCACCAATCCTAGAACCGATTAAGATGTTCTCCACTGACAACCTGGAGCTTTGGGATCTGGTGATTAGCGATGATACGGTTGTGATTATCGCCGATAAGATGTCTTAACGCTTAGACAGTAATAACGTAAGGTAATTTTGTACGTGCAAAATATCGGAATTGGAACCGCATTTTTAACCAAGCCCATTAAACATATATCAATGCAACAATCGTTTTTGGACGGGGACGGGGCACTTCTGCAATGTGAGGTAGCGTTCTGCCTCACATTCAAGAAGTCCAAAGTCCCAAATATTTTGTTTATTTAATCCTAGAATTAGAACGGCCCATTATGGCAACATAAATCGTGCGAAATTACCCCACTTCTGACACCATCCTCAAAAAATTAATTTTATAATTACCATGGATGCAACAATTTTCTCCAATGTGCCTGCAAGAAAACCTGAAATTGTCACTCTCGTAAACTAACGCGTCTTTCGTTTCTCCTTCAAAAAATCTTCTATATTCCTTTTCGTAAACACCTTTTGATTTTTCTTTCTTCGTTCGTGTCAACTTAATACAATCCATATTTTCAAAAGTTTTATCATCACCTCCCATTTTCCTCTGTAAGTGTTGAAACAAATGAAAATATCTGCTTAGCAACCTTATTACGTCACACATCTGATACGTTATAATTTTACATTCAGCAAATTTTAAAATTATTTTTGTGCATTTTAATACTAGAATTGCATAAAACATTGTATATAACACGCGTATAATGTTTTCATTGTGACACTCGTAAAACTGCTGTCGACTGATAACCAGAATCTCCTCAAAGATTCCCTTCTCACCTGTTGTCGAAGTTTTGGAACTCTTTGGAAGATTTCAGTTGCTATACAAGTGAGCATTCTGGCGAGGGAGTCTCTTGGTTGGTGACTTAGTGAGTGCGTTTCTGGTAGTGTTCTCCGAGTGAGTCTATGATGATTGTAGTGACGTGCAGTAACAGTGATAGTGACAACTGTCGAAACGAGACTGCCAACTTCACAGTCATACTATTTATGTTTTCCCCTCGTGAATTGTTTTCAGGCCAGTCAGATAGAGAATTGATACCGCCTGTATGAGTCACAGGTTTCCTACCTAAAAATGGAAACCTTACGGAAGAAAAAGCACTATGCGATTTAGGGAAATTTACCACTTTTTATGCCCATCAGTGTACTGAATCGCATACTAGTTGGGCCGATGTTTTCTCCGGTAACCTCCAAAACCGCTTGACCGATCACGTGAAATTCGGTACGTATGTGTATTTTTTCCTGAATTCACATGTTTTTCTCTACTCGCTCTTCAATGTGGATGTTGGTATGCATGAAGTTGATAAACTCCAATACCGGTTGATCCTTCACCATGAAAATTGGCGCATCTAAATGTTTTTTACATGGACTTTTTATGCTATCCATTTTATTATGCAACATATTACATTCGCACGGTTTTCTCTACTCTCTCTTCTACAAACAATTCATACAATTTTCTATGTGACAAGCAGAAATGTAACATGTTGTATTCGCACGGCTTTCTCTACTCGCTTTTTTCCTGTAGTATTTTTGATTTACAGCCGATGTTTTTATTTATTTTGTTTATTTTTGTTTTTGATAGTAACCTAAGAGTTTAATTCTTTGCTTAAGCATATTAAGTAATATTTTTTAAATGTGTCCAAAGACACCTAGGGCTATTGGGCAAGGCAAACTAAGTCTACAAGTTGTGGGGATAAATGGTTACACACGGCAACGCCGGGTATTCAGCTGATAAGGTTATGATAGATTAACCGGGTTGGTCAACTGGTGTAGATTGTCAACATAGTTTTCCCAGTCTTTCAGCATTTACTTGACATCTTTGTTTTGTGGTGTGTTTCCAAGCCACAAGGTCACGTAATTATAGAAGATTGTCTTTTTCAATTAAGATCAGTGTAATAAAGAGTTAGTTATACGTGTTACTGTGTTGGTAAATCAGAGGCGGTGAGCTGGACATCAACTCGGAGGGCCTCGGGGTATGCGGAACACGGGGTGCCGCAATCTGATTCACTGCTAGGGGTCCCAGTTCATATCCCGGCTTCAAGTGTTTCGTAAACACTTTAGCGGCCGATTCAACATTCATAAGTCGTAGCATTGTATACAAAACGGGATTTTTAATTTGAGATATGCAATTGCACTTATCTTACGTTGCATGGGTGACTCTTCAACTTTCTAATGTATAGTTAAGTTTATTTACCTCCTAAACGTTCTTTGCAGCTATTGTACTATGATATAGAGGATTTTAATAGATGAAATTCCAGTTGAGGTGATTGGAAATGTCTTATTTCTCCAATATTAATAGATGATCCATTATCAAAGAATAAGATAATTAGCTGAATTAAAGACACCTTCAGTGACATTTTGTTCATCAGAAACAAAGTTATAATTACTTTCTCTACTGGTAAGTAGGGGAAGATTTGTATTCCACCCAAAAATTCGATATCGAGATTTCACCGGGAATATGTGTTTCGAGAACCCCTAAATCCAAACGCATTTTTAAAAAAAGGTCCGTGTGTCAGTCTGTCAGTCTGTGGACAGCATAACTCAAAAACTAAAAGTAGTTTAAAAACGAAAGTTGGTATTTAAGTTTAATGTCTTTCAAGGATGCGACACGAAGATTTTAAAGAAAATAGCCTCACACTAAACTAACCTTTACATGGAATTTTTTTAAAAAATTTTGATTTTCTTGAAAATGGCTCAAACGATTTTGATTAATATGCCATATGTTTGAGATATTTTGATGACAAATGAAATGTATATCTTGAATTTTCTGGCTATAGTCCCTGTAGTCGTATTTACTCTAGACGAGTTGTGCATAACTGGTAAACAGTAAGAGATAGACAAAATCTTACTGTACAAAAAATGTAGATCTTGCTAAAATACACAGTTTATGTCCAAGTAAATTTTCTTGTAGGGTGAACCATTTCGGAGATATTTCTTTTTATGTGTGTGAGTTTCGGAAAACATAACTTTCGTGAAATGGATCATCGTTGTTCATTTTTTTTTTATATTTTAAGTGTGCAAAGAGAACGGGATCTCAAAGCTTTAAAATATTTGACTATCGCTCAAACCCTACTGTATTCTAATATTCCCCTTACACCTACAAGGAAATAAGCAATAAGATAATTTGCACAAATGTTTATCTTAACTAACATGAAGAACTTATAGGAATAAGAGTTTGTAAGAGTGGTTAGTACAAGAGTAGAGAAAGTCATGTGAGTGTAACACATCAGATTGTTTTTCTATTGATTTCAAGTTTAAGAGCAAAAATTTATCTTTGTGTCTACGTACCTAAAGTAACTCTGGAGTATAGAAAATTAATTTCGTAAAAAAAAAAGTATTTACAAAATCCCAAATTTAACCATTATTGTACCTATTTCCTTCAAAATTGAAGCAAATGTTATAAGTTAAACAAAGTTTAGTGATAACAGATAAAAACAGCAATACTTAGAACCTATGCCCAGAAGGGTATGTCCCATTAAAATCATTTTATTTTTCCAGATGGCCGCGCGGCGCGGCGCCAAGCTGTTACGCGTTTGATACGATAAAAAGAAAACAAAACACCTTGTGGCCTGAATATAAAACATGGTCGGTTATTAATATCGAACTGAGCCCACAATTACCTGCTTCCTTCGGGCCCGCCGATTTACAAGCAAAACAATTCCATATCTAACACCTACAACCTGTTTCAAAATGTTCGACAGTAAAATGGCCATTTAGAAGGTTACTGTGGCCCATATAAACAAATATAGATCAGTGTTAGTTTGTCCCTTGTAGGTTGATATGGCATTCCTCCCATGGTGATGAACATTGGCAAATCAAAGTTTTTTACAAAGAGAACATTTTTATGCTGTACATTTTACTATGCAACGCCTTACATTCACATAGTCTTCCCTACTCACTTTTCTTTCTCTATCCCACTTCCACATACAATTCAAATTTTCTGTGCGTTTGAAACAGAGATACAACATATTACATTCACATAGGCTTCTCAACTCAATTTTCTTTTACGTAACACATTCCCACTCTTCTACAAAAAATGCATACACTTTTCTACGTCATCGAAACACAAACACAAAATATTACATTCACATTACTTTCTGTACTGGCTTTTCTTCCTATGGTATTTATGCTTTTCTGTAATGTCTTCCCAGTGTTATTTATTTAGTTTATTCTTTTATTCCTTATAGTATCCTAAGGGTTTTATTTAAATATTTAAGGGTGTTAAGTAATATTTTTTAAATTTTCCCAATGAAACACATGAAGTGCAGCCTAAGTTCGAACATTTCAGGGATAAATCCTCAAACGAGGGCATAGCCGGGTATTTCAGCTACTGTTTGATAAAAATTAAGTGTAGTTTAAAAAAGATGATATGCTGGTTTTTCTGTATACCTATGTATGTGAAACAGGAAATTAATGGATGACATAAAAAAATAGAAGAACTAAGAGCAAAGTTAAACGCTAGAATGTGACAGATAGTATTCAAAACTTTAAACATAACTGAAAGAATGCCAACCTACAGATTTACCTACATAGTGTTCCATTATCATAAATAATGCTACGAGTGATTGTCAATTTATGTACAATACTTGACTATCATGAGTCGCATTTATTTCACGAATTAAAATGTGTTATAACGTATTGAATGTATTCTGAAAGAACGTATTTTTTGTATTCTCTGTTCTCATTCTTTTCTCTTGGAATTATTTCATTCATTTCAGCATTAGATGCTTTAACAAAGCGAGATTCAGCCATTTTTGACATGTTTGGCTCTGTTGCGTCGAATTACGTAACCTGTTGCGCATTTGTGGGACAGTGCAGCTAGATTCTTTAATCTGATTATAACATAAAAACTACAGAAGTAACAATTAAAATTCAGAAGAAGTGGTAAATACTTTTTCGCGAACAAAGGCTGTCATTGGTCATCTCGTATTTTGGAATTTACATACCAAATTTGTTCAAAGTTGGCTCTCCCCCTCCCCACACCCCTCATCAGGTAAGCACATGTCCACATTTACTTACCACTCTGCTATCCTCGCTGGCGAGCCCAAGGCGAGACTATAAGCGCTCCATATGTATCCATGGTAACGTCACGTGCACACTACAAATTGACAGTGGCATATCGGTTACAATATGGCCCCGAAACATTAACTTAATGTTAATTATGACAAATGTTTCAAAACTCCATAATTTTCGTTCAATGTTGCCTAATGTTTCAAATACATTGTTACTTTACATTTCCAGATGGAGAGATCCTTAAAGAACATTGTCTTCGACCAGAGACACCATAGGTTAAAGTTGTTGATAGGAAGAAAGACGAGTTCTTTGTTTTCCACCATATCTGTGGCGTCTGGTCCTAAAATACCCAACAAAACAAAATCATACGTAATGGGCATCAGGAAATTTCGAACTTAATCCACCCTAGCATTCGCCTGCCTACCTGAGAAAACCACGAAAAAACCCTACTTCAGGGAGTCATTCAAATGTCAAAGTATATCTTAGAAATATTTGTTTAGAATGTTATGGGATTGTTTCATTTTTCTTGCATGGGTTTAACAAAAACTGACGATACGTGAACGTTTATGCTTTATCTTCGGGGCCGTACTATAGTGCAAAATTGTATTCGTCCGCGTGCCTCTATGATTGGCTGAAATAAGGCGCGACTTAATATATGCGTTACATCGACTGTCAGCGCCACGTGAGTGGATTCTGACTTAGGTATCTTGTATTGCACAAGAGCGCCACTGACATCTAGTGGCTATCTGCTACATTCATAGAAGTACAACGTATATATCCTAAAATAAGGAATAAGATAATTATGGTGATGGGTATTTCGCATAATATTTGTAAATATGTTTAAAGCAATTGGCTTTTTAGTAATTATTGTACTTGTTTTAAATTTAACACCATTTTACATGTTAGTTAACGGACTATATTTTTATTCACTGCTGCTGAGACAGAAATTGTGCGGTCCGATCAACCAATCAAGTGTTACTCAAACACCTGATGGACATGAAAGATATTGTGCATTAAGGCCATCACATAATGACCCAAGTTTCAACATTTTTGTGTATCACTTCAATCTCCTGATTTCTGCTTGTAGCTATAGCCTAACCTATAACGAAACTATTTTTACAACAGTTTATCTGTGTCGATGTGAACCAGATAGCTTTCGTAAGAAGAGTGGGTAGAGAATGGCATGTGTGTGAGACGCACTGAGAAGGGTTCCCGATATGACCGCTAGTTTTCCATAATGATAGAAGTTATACCTTCCTGCAGGAGAAGATCTGGGGCAAGGAAACTTATCGATTTATCGCGAAAGTCTAACTCACATATTGGAAACCTTGAGGCGGAAATTTTAAATGATGCCCCATTAGTATCACGTCAGATATGTTTCCTTACATGGCAGAATAACCTCAAATCTTTCAACTGAACGGTCACGTACTTCAAAGTTTATCTAGGAGAGTAGCAAGATTCGAAATCACATACACTGGAGCACCGCAGGCATTTCACTGTTCCTGGGAATTATTCTTGTACTTAATCCCAACTTCCTCCATTCTTCCCTGCGTATCGTTTTCTTATATGTTCAACTATCAATTTCTCCTTGATCATCTCTGAACACTTTTCTCTGGTTTAATCTATATTAACACGTTATTACCCGTATTTTGTCTGTCTTTACACACGCTCCTTATTCAGATTGAAAATTTTCTACTCATTTCCCCTACTATGATCATCAGGGTTCGGATTTTTGCCTAGCAAATGTCAAAATATTTTTTAAAGATCAAGTACTAAGTTACAGAATACGACCGCATTTTTCCTTAAATTTTCCATTCGACACATTGGCGATTGTCACCAATTGTCTTGAATTTTGAGTGTTGGTTACCACTTAAATGTTGTTTTCCTCAGTCAAGAATATCAACTGAAACTATTTACCATAGTTACATCCGCTCAGTCAAAATGAACCACTTTCCTTCATTATATCCTGTCAACTGAAAATACAGACCAGTTCTAACCACTTTGTCGGGAATTTCTGCTGAAATTATTTACCTGTACCCTGTCAAGAATGTCAACAAAAGCTATTTCCCATACTAACCCGTGCTCCAATCAACATGAGCTAAAGCAAGTATGGGTGGTCGCCTGTAATCAGACAGGAGTGTCTGCTGAAACTAGATTTACCACACTAACGTCATCTGCTGACACCCACTGAAACTACATATCGACACCTGCGAGGCAATGTTCAGTTTACGAATCTTGTCGGGATATTAAATCTTGTTTATGAGACGAGGTAGAAACATGTACCAGAAAATTAGAGTTAATCAATCCGATCGTCTGCTGTAGTGTGCGCCATGGCCGCAAGCGCGTAGTGGCGCCACTTGCCAGATGCCATATAATATTCATAACGGAACTCACGTTACGACTGCACGTTAAACTTGATGTTTGCAAGCGCCATCTAGTTTTACGGTTGAGAATCGTCACATAAAAACACTTCCACTTGTAAAAAAAGCTACACGCTCCGTAAAATAAGCCGAAGTGCTTTCGGAAATATACCTCGCGAAATGATTAATATCACTGGAATAAAACTTTTAAATTTAAGTTTTCATCTCATCAAAGTGAGGCATATGCAAGCCTATCCGTTGCCTAGTAACCCATATGTCGGACAAGGAGCGCCTGTTGCATGTGTGTATACCTGTCCTATCCAGATAGACAAACGAGCATTCACAATCAGTCACTCCTCGACTGTCAACTTGTTGAATTTCCCTCTCATATGTCTATGGTAAAACAATTTTTACTCTCCCTACGATTAAGTAGAGGATGTACTGTATTCCACCCAAAAATTCGGTGTCAAGATTTCACCGGAAATATGTTTTAAGGCACCCTGAATCCAAAAAGGAAAAAAAAAAAAAAAAAAAATTGAGAAAAAGGTACGCGCGCGCGCGCGTCTGTGTTTAAATGTAAATTGTCTCAAAATTCTGCCATTTTCTAAAATACAGCAAGAAGAAAGTGAATTTCAGATTCCCAATAATACCATTTTTTATTTTCTTAATATTTTTATCCATTTTTTTTAACATACATGTCCATTCATATTTCGCCTTTAGCTCTTAAGGTCATATCGGCGGTCTCATCTGTGGAACATATGGGCTATAGGCAATGGTGTTACTCGCTTAACAGTGGATTTTGGGTTTTTAGAGTTTCCATACATTAAATTCACAAGCAGATTAACAGTTTCATTCATACTTCCAAACTCTAGAGAGGAATAATCAGGTATAGAAAAACATTCCCACCCTCCAGCGGGAACGAACCCGGGACCCATAGCACAACATGCCTTGAATCGTTTGAGCTATGGGGCCAGCCAAAGTATTCTAGCTGTTAACAATTATTACAACAATAAGACAGAATACTAAAAAAAAGTTTGATGTGTTGCAGTCACATGACTTTCTCTACTCTTATTCCTTTATCATCTTCGTCTCAGTTGAGATAAACATTTGTACAAATTATCTTATTGCTTATTTCGTTGTAGATGCAAGAGGAATATTAGAATACAATAGCATCGTGCGATAGTCAAATCTTTTAAAGCTTTGAGATTCCGTTCTCTTTGCGCAGTTAACACAAAAATGAATAACGATCTTCCTTTTGACGAAAGTTACAAAACTCACACAAATAACAAGTAACAGCTCCGAAATGGTTCACTCTACAAAAAAAATTATTTGGACATAAATTGCCTATTTGAGCAAGATCTAAATTTTTGTATAGTAAGAGTTGTCCTGTCTCTAACGGTTTACCAGTTATGCAAAAGTCATCCAGGGTAAATACGACTACATGTGCTATAGACAGAAAATTCAAGATATACAATTCGTTAGTCATAAAAATTTCTCAAACATATAGCCTTTTAATCAAAATATTTTTGGAATAATAGCTCGTACCTTGAAAAGGGAACCTTATAGGATACAAATTTAAAATTCTACAAGACAATGACCGTTCCAGTTTTACTATATGGATAGGAAACATGGACACTTAAAAATAAATATTGCAACCAAATACAGCGGCAGAAATGAAATACGTCCGAGAAGTAAAAGGATGAGCAATACAAGATCATATTAGAAATGAAGAAATAAGGAAAGAGACATTTTCGTAATCAGATAAGATACAAGTAAACAGAGAAAAACGAAAAAGTCATTTACAAAGAATAGATAATTCTCACATTTCATTACAGTCTTATAAACATAAACCTTCTGGTAGTAGAACAATAGGAAGACCAGTAAAAAGATGGGAAGAAGTATGAGGCCAGTACAGGAGACTTCTAAGCCATGAAGAGTTGATGATGGATTCACGGGACCTCAAAACATATATTTCCGGTTAAATCTCGACATCGAATTTTTGGGTGGACTACAATACTTTGTATACTTACTATACGTAGTAGAGCAAGTAAAAAAGAATCTACCAAACAGAAGAAGAAGAAGAAGTAAGTTTAACTGATCAGTTACATCTCAAAACCTAGTGGACACACTTGCTGAGCATGCTGTACTAGGCAACGAAAGAAGGCTATCAATATCGAGAGCACTTATCGATATTATAGGCGAGCCTGTATGCCCGGGGGTCCTACAGTCGGCATCTACACAACGCTCAAGTGTGAACTGTTATGAATTATTAAACAGCAGAGCTACGTCCATCTGACACATCAAACACCAGCCTCTCTGTATCCATGGAAACGATACTACCTACCTACCTACCTACATCTTCGAAATGTATTCAGTATAGCCCTTTTATCAATATAGGCGTCTGATGGTAAATGGAAAAGTAGCAAAAATTAGCTTTAGAAAACTGAATCAGATTTGATACGGCTACGAGATATTTGCAGTTTATACAGAAATCTTATGTGAAACATATTTTCTCTATGATTACCAAATCAAATATAACAAATAAGCTCTAATTTGAATCGTATTATGACAATTTGACAACTCGATGAATTCCACTCCTGACACCACTTTAAGAAATGGCCAAATTAATTCCAGTTATTTTACACAGCTCTATTCTATTGTCGTTAACAGAGTCAACTCACAACTGTTTACGTCTCCTAACCTTGGCTCAGTCCTTTCGATGTCTTTCTTCCCTTTGTCTGTTAGTCATACACTAACTTTGAGGATATAATCACTCTACGCGCGTTAAATCGTCTTCACTTCGACGCGACGTGTTGTTTCTGAGGACAGTATCACACACACACACACACACACACACACACACACACACACACACACACACACACACACACACACACACACACACACACACACCCACACACACACATGTCGATAGCCCTATTCTGCTGTGTTCTCGCTTCCCTATGTAAAGGGGATGACGTCACACGGTTCTTTCTAGAACTTCTACAAACACGCCGGTCGCCGTACAGTTTTCACATGCTTTGGAAAAGTGTGTTGCCACTTGATTGTTGTTAGTCACATGTTTCTTCGCGTGAGTGGCGTGTGGGAGCTTGGCCTTATGCCTTTGTTTGCTCACCGACCTGGTATGTGGTGTGAAGTATCTTAGCCCCAACCGTCCTTTGTTGGCGCCGTGCCCGGGTCACGACATAAACATTGATTATTATCTCACCATGCGTTATTCAGGATATGTAACGAGTGACGAAAGGACAATTGAAGTTTTCAAACTTACTCCATAAAATAACGCACTTCAATTTTAAAAAATGTAAACATCCAAAAGATAGTTGTAAAATAGAAGCGGACTGAAAAAATTGAGTGCCAAAGCTGAGATTTGAAAATTGGATCTTTGGTGGGACTGTTCTAATCAACCGAGCTACCATGGCAATATGCCGCAAGGTAGACACTCTACCCGATACAGTGAACCACAAGATGTGCTCAAATTCACTTTAAGATCAGATACTCCAAGGGCACTTTACGATGTAAATATCTTGTATTCCAAATACACGTCCCGAGGCACTTTACCAACCTTCTACACTAAAGTTTTAGCTGAAAATGACATTGTTGGTTTTGGAGTACATTTTTATAGCCACGTGTGAACCATTTTGGGCAAATATTTTTCCCAATCCGGGATTTTTAAAAGTGCAGCGACATATTTAAGTCATCCGTGACTTAATTTTAAACACATTGGTGGTCTTTTATCAGTTTTACATTTTTTATTAAGTTTATCCCTTACATTTCAGTTTTACTCTGTTTTGTATATAAATTTTCATACATAACCTTAAACTTACCTAAAGATTCAAATATCCTTTTGATGATTACCTTATTCTTTGGCATATAAACATAATTTATGCCGAAAAGAAAACCAGCAACTTCATGAAAACAAAAATGTATTTCTCTGTATGCAATAACATAAACTTCAGTCAAGTTCTTAAATTTATTTTCAGTTCACATAGGTACCAGGAAATGCCATTAGTTTTTTGCTAATTAAAGCTATTTAATTATATTATATCAGAAACTGTTTGAGATTAAAGAAATTTTAGTCCCAGACATGCCATTCAATTTTTCAATCTGGTTTCAACTTTGCAATTAGGTATTTTGTAATACAGAACGCTTTATATAAACCTCAAGCATTTTCACGAGGCATAACTTTTGAACGAATAATAGGGCATATATCCAACTTGGGAGAATATAACACATAATCGGGAGATTATTCCAAGGAGGAAATGTTGGAAGCGTGCTGCACCGGTATTCATAAATCTCGACACTCGTTTTCCCATAATCTGTGAAGTTCTGCGAATATGTACCATCGCTAATTTAGATGTTTTGTTACTAATGGATTCATGGAATTGGTCAAGATTTATTCCTATGCATTAAAGTTTTAAGACACTCCCATAAGGTCTTGTTGAAATCTCTTTGAAATTTCCATTGAATTCCATGAATGAATTTGTCTTATAATACTTGTCTTATAATAAAATAGACCACAACGAGTAAAGGTACTGATTTTCCCAGAGTCACTGAGATCGTTAAACAAATTTCACATTTTTACAAGCTTTCAGAGGGAAATTGTGGCCCACTGAAGTGGTTCAAGTTTGTATGGATCGAAGTGTTGGAATCCTTCTGTCTATAGCTAGTGCGGGCCGAAGCTTCCCTCGAATCGAGTAATTCTCCCTCCGTGGGATTTTCCATTAGGGCCAATATCTTCGTTGCTAAAATGCCCCCCTCCCCACCTTCGCCGCTCACGTGGGACGGAAATGGATTCGCCGTGTATGTGTATTAACGCAAAGAGAAGACTGTCGAAGAGAAGAGACCGTACACACAACCCTATGTAGACGTAGCCAATGTTACATGCGTTTCGAGACCAACCGCATCGTCGAGACTAACCCAATCCGAATAGCTTCTCAACGGAAGGGCTCAATGTTCAGCTCTGCCGCTTAGAGTATCACGTATGCTAAGACTCCGTGGCAGTTTTTTTAGCTTTAATGTTAACCTCCTCCAACGTAACGTCATATGGGACGATCAATAAATGAAATGGGTAAAATGATGCTCAAATGAAATTTTGGTTCACATAGCTTAAAGTTACGTAAAATTCGAATTTTGAGCGTGAGGCAGACGCGCTACCACCACTCTACTTCACGGCAATTGAAAAGGAGAAAAAAATAATGCATATTTTTCAGCTAATAGAAAGTTATTCGATATTTTATATCACTTTTCGAGTTGTGCTGCTCAAATATACGTGCAAACCATTTTTTGCTATCAGAGGACCACAAAAGCGTTATTTCTGGTTAAATATCGTTATTAAATTTGTGGGTGGAACATAATGGTAAGAAAAATAACATGAATTTTCCTCATTGTTCTTTAAACTTGTAAAAAGTGAGAAATTCATGAAAATTATGTTCACAGTGAAGTGGTCGGTGTTCCAAAAAGTATTTTTAAAAAAGGATCCATGTGTGTGTACCTGTGGTATCTATGCGTGTGTCCGTGTATCTGTGAACACTGTAACTCAAAAACGAAAAGTCGGTTAAATAGAAAAATTGGCGTTTAAGTTCAGCATCTTCAAAGGATGCAACAAGCAAAGCTTCAAGAAAATGTCTCTATCCCAAACTACCATTTACATGGAAAAACTGCTTTCCTGCCACACTTGTTTATGAAAATGTTTTCCAGAAAAATCCGTGCTACGCTATGCTATGTTGAGAGAAGGCAGTTGTTACCAGTGAGTGAGTGAGTGAATGGACCGGTCGGTGGGTGGATGGGATTTATGCATCCTTCGACAAGGTCATATTTTGGGCTCACCACTGTGTGTGTGCCTGTGTGTGTGTGCGCTCGCGCGCACGGGTGTATGTAGTCGGTTTTGAGAGTTTGAGTATCATCAAAGACAATTGTAGACATTTAATCGTCGCGTCGAAATTGTTTGTTTTGTGAAACAGTTTTTCAGTTAATGCTCTTTGAGCGAGTGTGAGCAAATTGTATTCACGAAAAAATAAATTGCTGTTTTTGTGATTAAATTTAAAAGCAACTGGAGTTGTCATTTATCACAGTATAAACAAAAATATCTTCAAGAAGGCAAAGAAATCATTGGAGTAATACTGGACATTTTGAAACATCTTTTTATGTATAGGATAGTAGAAAACTTTTGGTCTGCAGATTCAATACAGAAGTCATCATCAATATAAGGAACTATTTACAAAGGAATTGAAATATCACACATGTTAAATATTTAGTTTTTGAATTTTAACTAAATCGATATTATGCAGAATTTTTTCCTAGTTTTTTAACTAATTGTATCAACTTTATTCAACATTGTAGCCCACAAATGCGGGAAGTTGTTGATTTTCTTCAAATAAATAAACAAATAAGCTGCTTTAAAGGTTATTGGGGACAGGTATGTATGTATGTTGTAAAACGCTCGGCCTGTCAACAGGCGTGGGCCACTTGAGAGATCAGGTTTTGTGATGCTGTGTAAACATCTCCCCAGGCTAATACATAATCTATTAGTTTTCTAAATATTAATTCTGATGGATACTGGGCGTGGTCGAGGCGATAGTAATCGATCAGTCTTTGAATGTTAATTGCATCACTAGTCGCTTCTGTCAACATGAGACCCACCACAACCCTTTACGTGGTCCAGCCCTCCAGCAAGGGTGTTTACCTGCTTCTCCCTGCCTCTCTCTGAAAAACAGGGCTGGTCCAGCAGTCAAATGGGGCCGGCTATCACTCCACTCTGAGTAAAGGGCTCATTACTCTCTTGATGCTGAGAGCTAGTAACCTGGGTTCAAATCCAGTCGATCTGCTCGATGGAAATTCCGTCCGATGTGTTGCAATCAGACTTTCTCTCCTTTTGCCCAAAACAGTATCAACACTTATTCCTCTATCTTCATGTTAATCGAATTAAACATTTGTACAAATTATCTCATTGCTTATTTCCTTGTAGGTACAAGGGGAATATTAGAATACAGTAGACTGTGAGCGATAGTCAAATGTTTTAAACCTTTGAGATTCCGTTCTCTTTGCACGCTTAACATATAAAAAAATTAATAATGATCTCTCGTTTGAGAACATCTGTAAGTATTGCAAAATTCTGACAAATAAAATGGTTCAATTCTCCGAAGTGCTCCACAATAAATATCATTTAACATATATTGAGATCTACATAGTAAGATTTGGTCGGCTTACCAGTTACGCAAAAGTAATTAAGAGTAAACAGGACTTCATAGGCTAGAGCCAGAAAATTCAAATTATATATTTCATTTGTCTTAAAAATACCTCAAACCTATGGCCTTTCAATCAAAATCTTTACAGCCATGTTTGAGAAAATGAAAACTTTCGAAACATTTTGCATGTAAAGGGTAGTTTAGGGTGGAGGAATTTTCTTCAAAATCTTCGTGTGGTCTCCTTGAATACCTACCAACTTTGGTTTTTAACAGACTTTTCGTTTTTGAGTTATGCTGTCCACAGACTAACAGACACACACACACACACACACACACACACACACACACACACACACACACACACACACACACACACACACACATACACGAACAGACTAAGAGTAGCGAATATCTCGGAAATGTTGAATGCCACAGAATAAAAATAAATGTTTATTTGTTTGCACCTTATGGGTTGCTATACCATTCATCTGAATGCGATGAAGGTTGGCAAACCTAAATGTTTTTTCATAGAGAAGTTTTTTATATTGTTCACTTTACTATGCAACGTATTACATTTACATGGTTTTCTCTACTCGATTTTCTTTTACTTAACACATTCACATGTCCTTCTCTTCTTGACCTTCAACACACAATTCATACAGTTTTCTATCATTGAAATAGGAATGCAACATATTACGTTCACACCGTTTTCTCTACTCGCTTTTCTTCCTCTAGTATATGTAGTTGTTCAACAGTGCTTTTGCATAGCGCCTTCCCGATGTTTTATTTACTTTTTTAGATTGTATTCTGTCACTGACTTCTGAATTTGAACGATAGTCTTCAATTTACAATATCAGTTCAGTAACAACTAATCTTCTCGCCGCCATGCTTTTTTATAAACACATGTGGAACGATGAACATCTTTTAACCTTTTTCAGCGCCTTTTGGAACATACACAGCAAAAATTGTATTTCTGTCTCATTTCATTGCTGAGAAAAAAACGTTTCAAAGTGTGCATATATTAATTTGCAAAACGTGTTTTTTTTTCAGTGAAATCTGTATACCATATGTATTTATATTTCATTTTCTTAAAATAGCTCTGACGATTTTGTTTGAAACCCTATACTAACTGGGGGAGATTATCTGAACGAATTGTGTGTAATTGTGTATAACCTATAAACCACGTGACATAGGCAAGCACTGCTTACAGAACAATTTTAAAGTTCGTTACCGCACGTAAATTGAGCTGTAGCATTGACCATTTCCGAGATATTCATAGTTTCAATTTTTAATTAATTCCAATATTTTTCAGGTGCTGAATAACTAGTTATGATTCATGGCAACCTGCTTTTTAAGCATTTTACTGTCATTTTAGACTTCTGTATCGTGCTTTTATCTACAAGAAATGTGTAGGGAAACCGTTTCTGCAAATATTTATCGAAATGAGCAGAAGACGGGTAGAGAAATTTATTTGAATGTAGCAAGTTAGAGACTTTAATCCTTTTCTGCCTGCTATAGATTGCTAAGTGTAGAATTTAATAACTGTAGCGCATATTTCCCCAGTGTTTCACTTTCCCTTTTCATAAAATCCTTATTTAGCCGTGTCTTTAAGGGATATAGAAGATAAATGTGCATGTTATTCATAACCCCGATTTGAAACGCTGCGCCGTAGATTTACGGCCTGACCAAACCTCAAATTTGAAGTTCATTATCACATTTAAGGTTCATGTTCCCAGAATTGTTTAAGTATAGACCACCATGCCTCGGAGTCCTACTTAATATTCAGGGAGAGAGTGCGGTGCTGCTTCTAACGAGAGACCATCAGGTCCGGGCAGATCATATTGCTGACCACGGAATTCACTACAACTTCCGGGACTATACATACTCCATTATTTCGTGCTCAACTTCGCCGTAATTTCTTAATAATAAACTTTTCTAAAATTTAATTTAATGCGACGCGTTTATTTGTTTAAATGAATGGTCTATTCTGGTGCAGTGGTATATTGATATGTATTCAGACAGCCAAATATGAAGTCATAGAAGTGCTTTGTTTCTCCCAGTTTCTCAGAGTACTGTCCCTGGTACTATATGCAGCGTTCCACCCTCTGGAACCACTACCGAAGGCATCCACGCCACAGTTCTGTCACTGCAGATAACTTCTCTTCGTATGCAGAAACTGCTTCTTCAGGGGTGATCTTGAAGTTGGTTCTTCACCATTGAGAACAGGATGGTGCCAGATTGGGACTGTATGGTGGATGAATCAATACTTTGCCTCATTTACATGAGCGGTGTGACCTCATGCATTGTCATGACACAATAATGTGCCCCTTACACGAAGGTGTTCATAAAGGATGGTTGAAACCCCCTGTTGCAATTTATTCACAATGCCGAAATAGCTTAATATTCAGAATACTTCATGGGCACCAAAAACTAAAACATCGCAACGGCTTCATTATTTAATAAACTCTAATTGTGCAAATAATACCATCAATCTGTGGCAGTAAGAAAAAATAACTACCCTTAAGGTAATTAATTTCTTTGCTTAAATGCACATTGAAAAATATATTTAAACTTTTTTGTATGTATTTAATTTCTTTCAAGAATAGCCCTGTAATATCTGTATAATGTTATTCTCCAAAAATTCAACTTATACCTTTCATTTGTCAGGAAAATATTTTAAAAATGTGATATTTTTTAAGAAAATAATACTAATGTCGTCATAGCCAGGAACCTATTGGATTGAGATCCGGCGAACAGGGAGGCCATGCTAGTTGACCTCCTCGACCAATCCATCGTCTCAGCGCGGTGGCAGCACTGCTGCTAATGGGAGACCCGAGTTCGATTTCCGGTACCGACATGGAGATTTTCTCCCCCTTGGGAGACCTAGTCGGAGTATACTCAGCGTCGTTAGGTTCCTGAGGGGCCAACTGAGGAGCCGGTTGCCTGTGTTGAGCAGAGGTGGGGGGCGTAGCGGTCCGATGGTAGGCGGTGGTCCGGAAAGAGTTGTTGCGTCTTAAAACGTTTATTTTAGCTGAAATCTCGTATAAAATGTCTGGATATAATGCGATAATTGTCTACTTTCTGTAGTGTAAATAGCAGATAAAGTTTTGGTTGGAATGGTGTTTCCTGTAGCTACTGCAGCGTTTAATTTCTTGCTCTTCAGTGGACGCATGTGGAGTTTCTGCAGTATAAAGACGTACCTCGCTCCGTTATGACATGCTCTTTCAAAGTGGACGGCCATTGTAAGCACTCAGCATCTGGTTTTGGCAAGAATTAATTTTGCGTCCGAGGTTCTTTCTAAAATCGCAGAGAAGATAACGTTTAAAGCGGGGACCGGTTTGTGAAATCTGCTCTTGAGAACGAACCCCGCCGCGAGCTACCGGACCACTCTTTCTTTTATTTTAAATCCTATGAGCAAAAATTATTAAATCTGTCGGCTGCTCAAAAATAACTCCCCACAGTGCAAGGGGAGCTCAAAGATTTCTCGTGCTAATGTCATATCCAGCAAACAAGTGAAGCAGCAGAAAATGTCATATTCAAATGTTTGTAGGATGTGCCGTGTTATTGGGTGTAACTTGTATTAGAACTAGAATTAGTTCAATAAAGTCTTATGTGTTCACACTCGTACAACTTTCATAACTTTCACTTTATTTAAATGCTCTATTTTAATTACTAACCTCTTAAAATAAACATTTAGCAGGTTTACTTACATCAGTATCCATTGGCACGGCCTTCAATATTATCATAGTAATGCTCGAAGCTTTGTAAGACGGTAGCAATATTAGTAGTAGAGTGTCTGTCATTAATTTCGTCGAATTCGAAACTTGCTAAACCGATTTCAAACATATTTCCTGTTGTATTCTATGTTATACGTTTCCCTCTACGAATTATGTCATCTATTTCAGCATTAGATGCTTCACCAAAGTGGGAGTCAGCCATCTTTGACATTTAAACCTAGCGGCTCCATTGTATCAAATTATGTAAGCTCTAACCTGATTACAACATATGAAAAGCTAAGGAGGTGATAAACATTTTCCTGTAGGTACAAGGAAAATATGAAAATAAAAAGGCTTTAAGCGATAGCCAAATCTTTTAAGAGTTGTTAGTATGTGATAGCTCTGAAATTCCGTTCTCTTTACAGGTTTCTCTTAAACGCCCCATTTAACCAAAAAGAAATATGCAATAAAACCATTGTTAAAAATATCCACAATTGTCATGAAAGAGATAGAAGGGTTAGAGTTTGTAGCAATAGTTTGTACAAGACTGAGTAGCGAAAGTCATGTGAGTGGAACATATTTTTTTTTTCTAATTTTTTTGAAAACATTCGTGTCCATACATGAAAGCCACTGAACTTATCCAATTTTAAATTATGATTTATAATTTTCACGCACACACAAACACACACACACGCGCGTGCGCGCACGCACACACACACACACACACACACACACACACACACACACACACACACACAGCCTTTTCTTAAAAGTGAATTTATGGTTTGTATTCAGGGACCTCAAAAAGTGTACTCCCAGTTAAAAAACGTTCGTTTTGAATTTTTCAGAGTTAAAAAGCATAATGCTTCTAGGTTGTGAGTGTGTATATACAGGTGTTCCGCTTAAAGATATAACAAAATAAATAGTAGTAATTTCTGAATTAATACAAATTTAGAGATGAGACTGCAAAATCATATACTTGTGTCCTGTAGACTTGATCCTTAACAAACCCACAGGAAAAAGTCAAGTGGTATAAGGTCTGGTGACCTGGGAGACCATGTGATTTACGGTAATCCACTTCCGATCCATCTTCTAGGGAACTTTCTGTCCAAGAATGTTCGTATTACATTGGTAAAGTGTGGTGGTGCCCCATACTGCTGGAAAAATTACTGAATGTTGAATATATGATATACCTTCTCCTATGCAATGACCTGCGCATGCGCGTGCGATGCGTGACTGTCCTAAACTTAACAACACAAATGTATTGGAAATTCCCAGCTTCCTGTTTCAAATGGTACCAACCCTAGCCCATTTATATCCATAGTTTTGAAATTACGAACGTCTCTTTTATTATGATTATAAGCGGAACACAGAGTATAATGTGCGCGCGCGCGCGTGTGTGTGTGTTTGTGCGTGCGTCTGTGTGTAAACATTTAAATTTAAAAATTTCAGTTCCTGTGTCCCTTAGGAATTGGTGGAAACCGAACGATTTACCTCTTTCCTCCCCCAGGAGGACTATGGTGAGGTTGGTCGGAACCGGAAATAACCTTAATTCATCGTTGCGTTACCACGTATTTGCGGTAGGAAAGACGTGTATTGATCCACACAAAATAGTACCACCTGTCTATCCATCCAAAGCCTCCAAGAAGGTTGTTTTCGTAGAGAAGGCGGCAGGCGGTGTCCAGGGACAGGTTGCTAAGCCCTGCTGTAAATTCTCAGGGATCCCTCGCTCGTCCAAAATCCCTTACCTGACACTACAAACATGCTGCACACCCCACGAAGAAAAGACAGCACAAAGAGAGGACGACAAAAGCAAAAACGATGTTCTGAATGAGAGAATTAGCGATGTTGGCGTCCCTGTAAGTAAATAAACAGACCAGGGAGGGGAAGGAGGGGACACAAAGAAATGAAAAGCGGCATCTCTGAGCTGGAGAAAACTACAGTTTGAAACAATAACAGGTCCAGATTCACCCTTGTGTCCTTGCCTCGATGATAACGCAAGAAATGTAAATATCTTATACTCCGATACCAGAACTAACATACTTTGCTATGTATTACGTATTTCCTTATTGGGAATGAATAGAAAATCCTTTTATTTTGGAGAAAGTAAAGCTTCAGCCAGGCTGTTCTGTATAGAAAGAAGCCAAATATATTTAACACCCAGTATTTTCTTGCAACGCGACAAAATTTCAAAGTCTGCTGCAGAATATTACGTCACTTACGGGCTACACTACACGCTGCAGGCCTTAATAAATAAATGAATGCCCAAGTTTGTTAGAGAGCACTTAGCTTGAAAAGTAACAAGGGTGTCGGAGTAAAGTAGTGCATAAAAAGTGACTAAATCAAATCTCTGAAACTTCAAGCGTGAAGAATGGAAGATGAGGGGTTCTGTCAAAGGCATTTCTAGAGGGGAACATCGTATTAGCATAGGAAACGTGCCTCTAGCTGACAGAATAAATGAAAAGGAACAGAAAACCTGGGGAAAAGAAGAGTGCTGAATCCTGAAGGCTTAAGATAGGCCACAGTTCGAACCAGGTGCAGATATAACGGTATGTGTGTATTGGTTAACATTTCACACTGTTAGACCATGAATGACCATGAACCTTTAAGTTCTTCTACAAATTATTGGTGCAAATCCATCAGTTTCATGTTAATCAAGCTAAACATTTGCAGGTTTGGTTTCATTACGCAGTTCGTTGAACGTACAAGAGCGAATCAGGAGGCAAGTTGACAAAGCAATATTTTTTTTATAATCATATTCAAAGTTAGCAACTAATTTTAAATTTTATTTTTAGAATGGAAACGTGTTTTATTTCAAACTACATAAATTGGATATAAGATATAAATGGTTTTAAAGCACTTGAATAACTAAGCGGGCTGGCCCCGTAGTGCAGTTGATAGAGCTCCTGCCTGCCGTGCAAGGGGTCCCGGGTTCGATTCCTGGCAGGGGGTTAGGAATTTTTCTCCAGCCAGGATTATTCTTCATGGTTCCCTGAGTCTGGAAGTATAATGACGGCTCCGTGGCTTAAAAAACTAAATAATTTAAATTACGATGAATTAAATTAATTCATTAACTCATTGTAGGGGTTAGCTGGAAGGTCCCGCACCGAATCATGAACACGAAACTGGTGTACGGAGATAGAATAATACTGGGAACTCGAAAATTATAGTAATGATTTTTACTACTCCCGGTTTAAACGGAAGAAGCTGCTGCACCCTTTTTATTTTGAATGGAACATCACTGTAAACTTCATAACTGTAAATAAAAAAATGGTGTAGGCTTGAGGAGCTAAAGCGTTAAACCCTACCTTTTTAACCCATTCGGATAGTATCTTTGAATAGATTTTCAACAATTATCCACAATGGACAAAGAAAAACAGACTAATAAAAAGTTTGGCTGAGTTTCGTTTTTGAGTTATGCTATTGTAGCCACGTGCAAAGAAATATATCTATAAAATCGTATTTTTTTGTATATTATTATACTTTGCCACAAAGTCGTAGATTTTAAATGTTTTATCTTTCATCTTTATGTTTAAAGTTGTCTTTTGTCTGCAGGCCATTAAATAAGACAGCTGCCCCTCCTATATTCAGCAAACCGGTTCAAAAATAACATTCCAACATGTATACATAGTATGTTCATATTACCTTCTGTGCTACATCGTATCAAGTTTCCATATCATCCAAAGAACTGTCTTGGCATAGTCGTGTAAATTCCGAAAACAGTCGCTAGGGAACAGCTCCGAGTGAAAATACTCTAAAATCACTGCCAAGGCTGATAGAAATACTACAAATATATCGTCAGATGGTACAAAGTGGAAGTTCATTTCCAGGTAACCATAGACTCACCTCAAACTGTTAAACCTTTAACTACACAGAGGCAAAAACTTGCTTCACAAAAAATGCAGATCTCCTTAAAACACATTTTATGTTAAATACATTTTCTATGTCACTATTTCTGAGACATTCCTTGCCATTAGTTTATATGCAATATGCGCTAAATTTAAACACCCCTTTTCTGCCTAAATTTTCGGCAGTATTTGATCAATGCATGGCCCAAAATGCCTCAAAACCAACCGAGTGGTTAAGCGCGACCTGACTACAAGGTAAAAGCTATGAATCTGAGGAAATTAAAGTCTTGTTGTTTAACGACGCTGACAATTAGGATCATATTGTCGCCAGTGTGCCTGAATTTCGTCCCGTAGGAGTTTTTTTACATGGCAGTAGATCTACTGATATGGAGCTATCGTTTTTAAGCACACTTAAAAACTATTGGTATGGGAACGGTTTGAACCCCTTACCTTGCAATTAGGAGAGACTACTAGACAAAAGAGGGAAAGTGTTACAAATAGGTAATCTGACTGATAATCATGATTCATGTGGTAGAAAAAAATGTTTTTCTCGACTTCACATTTTAATATACATGAGCATTACATTTTTATTATATGCTCCTTGAAGTTTTTTAGCATATGCTCCATTTGTGTCTTCAACTTCAGTCCTTAGTTTCAAAGTTCGCTTAGCTTTAAAAAAATTAAGTACCTAAATGTTCTAAAAACATTTTCAATGCCCATCAAAGCAAAGAAATGAATTACTTTAAAAGTAATTATTTTTCTTTCTGCCAAAGAGTGATGTATTTTATTTTTTGATCCGCGCGGAATATTTTGAATGATAAGGCATTTTTGCATTGTGAGCAAATTGAATAATTAATTCCCTCAAAACCATAAAACAGAGAGTTGAAGAGTAGATAGTCCGCCACTGGTTGTTAAGACGGGGTCCAGCAGCATGTTAATTGTATACGTACGTATGTAGAGAGAGAGAGAGAGAGAGAGAGAGAGAGAGAGAGAGAGACAGAGGCTGCCGTGGACCTACGCAACTCTCGCAGGTAGGTAACCCTGAGCTATTGATTTTCTGTACAAGCTACAGTAGCTCCCAGTAGAGGGCGCCAGGTAACGCTTTACGTCGTCATGGCATACTATACACTTCATCATTTACACTTATAGTAAAAAACGCCTCAACATTTATCAGCACATACAAATAGATCACAATAGTTACTTGGGAGATTTCAACGCTTGGATAAGAACGTAACACATCAAACTCGGAGAAGCCATGCATATCATCTGTAGAAGATGGGTTAGTTTAATTTTCTAAGTATGTATTTTTATAGTGAATTAGAGTAATACAACGTCAATCAGTACCATGCGTCCCGAATTATACGGGACAGTTCCACATTTTGGATATTTAAAATTGCCCCTCGGGGAACATCTGAACATCTGAGGTATACATGCGCAGAAAAGCATTTAGCGAGGCATTCAAAAACGGCAGATAACAGATTTAGCGAATATTCTAGTATAAATAGTGATATTTTAAATGAAGAGACGAAGTCCAAAGATATGGTATAGAATCAGTTGCAGATGTTTCGCAATGAAGAGGTTTATGAACTCCCAGTGAATTGCTGTTCTGTGTAATGAAAGCACTTGATAGAAATTATGGGACAATACTATGCAATGCGAATGTGGCAGACATGAATTTAAAAGTTGCTTATTTGTTTAAGCACGCAGCAAGATTGAATTTGCACACGGTAACGCCCCTGGTGCAGTATTGCTAGGTCTTTCTGAAGTCTTTGTGGACAAAGTTCCTGGTTTGTTACTGAAACCAATGTTATTTTTCCCTATAATTCTCAGTCATCCACAGGCACACCTGCTGAGGCACGTGTTCAGTAATAGCAATTAGTGAATGCTCAGTGAAGACAGTGTCTTTCTTGTTATTGGAAACATTTTCTTCGTGTCCAATAACAACAGTCAACTACAAACATAACCTGATCTCTTTACACTTTCTAGTAATGAGATGAATTAGTGATGCTCAGGCTGGTAGATGTTGAATGCTGCCATCCTATTTATGAAATACAGAAACTCTTGGAGCATATTTTAACACACTGTTACGTCCTTAATCTTGATGAGTGATATCAGGGATCAATATAGTAGTTTATGCACAGTTTATTAAATACATATATACTATAGGTCCGTGAAATATTGTAATGTTTAGCAAGTTACATACGCGACAGTTCATGATACTTGTTTTAGCAATAGAGAAACTTACCGAACTTTTTTTTTTTTTTTTTTAAACCAAAGCCTACGTTGAGTTGTCGTGACTTGTCGCTAGGTGGCAGCAGCTACCAATAGTGATCCAGTATTGGATCGAACCAAGGTCTTCTGCATATCTAAACAGGCCTGGAGACGGAAAGAGATTACGTTAATGACGTCATCACGGAGGCTTATGTTTATCACTTCTTTATTACGGGAATGCAACACATCAGTGTGTGGTTGGAATGCTAAGAAGTTGCTTGTGTCTTACAACGTGTCAGTAAACAATTAAGTGGGCGAAAAATCGAATTACAAAGTGTTGTAGTTTTCAATGTAACTAGGAAGTGTTGTGTGCCGGGTTGTACCTCAAACTATAAAACAAGTGTAGAAAAGTAGGTTACAGTGTTTTCGTTTCCAAAGGATCCACACAGGAGAGAGCAGTGGGTACGTGCTATTCACAGTGATAATTATGAACCAGGTGTGGTATGTATTAAACATTTTCCTGAACAGTACATAGTGAAGGAATTTATTGCTATGCGAAATGATGGAAGCGTTCTTGTAGTACCCAGAACAACTCCTAAATTTAATGAAAATTCATTCCCCACACTCTTTCCTAATTTACCATCCTACCTGAATTCCGAACCAGTTCCCAAACGTAGGAATCCAGAAGAAAGAAGAGGAGAAATATTGGAAAGAGATGCAGCAGCATTCGTAAATGGCTCAAAGATGACAAAATTGTTGGTTTTCAGAGCTTTAAAATAGAATTAGTGACATGAAATTAGAGGGATTCACCGTCATCATAAAATAAAACGATGTAATTTTTGTGAAAATTGGTACTGAAGAAATTCATAAAATTGTAGCAGCATTAAAAATTAATTCCAATTTTATTATTTAGGTTCTATAGGGTAAAACTGTAATACCCAATAGTAAGTTTAAATGGATTCTCGGTAAACAAATGATATTGGATAAATGGTCTAAATTTGATGCTCGTTTGGTTCACAATAGCAAGTGAACAAACTAATTCAGGCTGCCAACATTTTAAAGGAATGTTGGGAGGACATGAATGAAAATTCCACAGAACATCTAAAAACTAAACTCCTAGAAGAGCAGGTAAAATTGGTCAGTCAAAAGTGAATTAAATATACTTCCCCAGCAGCTTACAGACAGTTACGTGGTCCCAATGTTCTTTCTTTACCCCATCCTGATTACAACTTTCTAAACTCCTCAGTCCTGATAGAAATTCTTGCATTTAAAATATTTATCAGAGAAGGTGAAAATGCTTGGTGATCACGAAAAAGTAGTAAATTTCTTGAGACATATGAACAAGAATTTCTTAAGGTAGAAAACCAGAGAAACTTAATTCTACATTTAGGTGCTGAGACATGTGACATTAATAATAGCGGTGCTGACTGTAATGCTACGGATTGCGAGTTAGCGGTCTGCTATTTTGACGAGGAAAATAATAAAAGTAACAACCAACACCGTCTTTAAAAGCTACTGCATTATTAAACAAGACACTTTGGTATTATCTACAGGCAAAAAAAAAAGAAAAAAAGAAAAAAAAGAAAGAAAAAAAAAAGAAAGAAAAGAAAAGAAAGAAAAGAAACTGGAGATATATTCGCATTGAGAAGGTAAGAAGCATGCTCTGACATTAACAACTATGCAAAGCATGTTTTCTACTAACGTACATTAACTTTTAATACCAAATGTGAAAATATGAATTAATGCTCGCCTCTTCTAGCGCAGAAATGCTTTAAAATATGTGTTTATTCCGTATGAATTGCTTGGAACGTCGGCCTCGCGTTGTGACGTCACGTATCGCATATCCAGGCCTGTCACTTAGAGATGGCCTTGATCGAACGCACTGGCCAAGAAGATAACGCATTACCAAGAGTGGGGTACTTTATGCCCACCTTCTGTAATTTAAATCTTCTGCTTTATTTTTTGATTAGAGGCATGCAATTAGTTATTGTCAACCAGTGTTTGTACTACTGAATTACGTATATGTTTCAAATTTTTCATTGTTGGCCTTTTGAGAAACAATGAAATGTCAAGATGGTTATAAAGCATTGCCCCGTTGGTATATGATTCATATAAAAAGTAAAAAGGAATAGTTAAAAATGTTAAATATTACTTTTATAAATATGCCAAGATATGGTAACTAGTTTTAAAATAAATTTGTCTTAAAATTGCTCAAACATTTTGTTATTTGTGGTCAAAAACTATCTCCTCCGACGTTAACACGAAGAAATAGGAATAAGAGTTTGTAAGATGGTTAGCACAAGAGTAGAGAAAGTCATGTGAGTGGAACACATCAGATTTTTCAAAACTTATTCGTTCTCGAAGGTATCTAATGGAACATTTCATAGAATTACGGTCACCATTCCTGTACTCCACAGAACATATTGCCCTGACGTCATCATGTTTTGAAATTCCGGGGTTTGAGCTCCAGACCCTGAGCGGCCTCATCTCAATAAACCCATTTCTCATCGGATAGATAATAATTTATCGTGATATTGTCTCTTCTCATATTGGTCCATTGAGCCAGGACTTGAACTCCTGATCCACACATCCGCCATATGCTTACCTTTCTATTACATCTCGCAGCATCTCATCTTGGTCCATTGCGCTCCATTTCAACTCGTGACGCCATCTGTAGTAAACTCACCCCCCCCCCTCCCCCAACCCTCCTTGCTCTTATGGAAATGCCGTCTCTTGGACCAGGTCTCCTGAGTATTGAATATTTTACAAGCCTTTGTATATGTATGCATGCTATAACGAATATGCTTCTTCCAAGATGGTGCCCCCTGAAAGGGATTTTATTGCGTTTCCGGTCAATATTACGGCACAAGTGTCTCGGATAGCTGACTTCTATATTTATATGTGCAGCGCAGGTACCTACCATCGCCTGCAGGTGCCCGTAGCAGAATTAACTATCACGGAAATAATAATAACTGAATTACTCGCTAGGAAATACGGCAGTGCCGCCGATATGCAAGGAAAATACGTTTATATGAGTAATCATGTTTCACACCAAGAGTCAAAAACTTATTAATTAATCCTAGTAACTGCTAATGAAAAAATCAGATGTGTTGCACTCACATGACTCTCTCTACTCTTGTACTAACCATTCTTACAAACTCTTATTCCTATATCTTCATGTTAGTTAAGATAAACATTTGTACAAATTATCTTATTGCTTATTTCCTTGTAGATACAAGGGAAGTATTAAAATACAGTAGACTGTGCGATAGTCAAATCTTTTAAAGCTTTGAGATTCCGTTCTCTTTGCACACTTATCATATAAAAAAAGAACAACGATGTTCCATTTCAGAAAAGTTTGAAGTTTCCCGAAACTCACACACATAACAAGGAATATCACCGAAATGGTTCACCCTGCAAGAAAATTTATTTAGACATAAATGGTGTATTTTAGCAAAATATACATTTTTGTGTAGTCTGATCTGATCTATCTCTAACGGTTTACCAGTTATGTAAAAGTCGTCCAGAGCAAATACGACTACAGGGGCTATAGCCAGAAAATTCAAGATAAAAATTTCCTTTGTCACAAAAATATCTCAAACATTATTATGATATTTTAATTAAAATCGTTTGAGCCATTTTTAAGAAACTATTTTTCGAAAAAGTTTCCATGTAAATGGTAGTTTAGGGTGGGGCTGTTTTGTTCAAAATCTTCGTATCAGATCCTTGAAAGACATTAAACTTAAATACCAAATTTGAGTTCTAACCTACTTTTCGTTTTTGAGTTATGCTGTCTACAAACGGCAGACACAGAGTGACAGACAGGCACACGCACACGCACACACGCGAACCTTTTTCAAAAAATGCTTTTTTTTTGGATTCAGGGGTCTCAAAACATATATTTCCGGTGAAATCTCGACATCGCATTTTTGAGTGGAATACAATACTTCCCCTACTTACCAGTAGAGAAAGTAAAAAGAAAATTGTGCATGGTGCACTCGCGTAGTTATCTCTTGACTCTTCAACTGTTTTTACATTACACTTTTCCTTATAAATATAGGATTAATAAAACAGGGTAAACTAGTAATTAGATTTTTAAAAAGTGTATTACTATGCAATGGGTTTGAAATCCCATAAGAATAAACATTACCGACTTCTAATTTGAAAAAATATACGTATTTAAAAAAATTATACCAAATACTAACATTATTTCGGAAACGGTTTGTGCCACAAAAAGTATCAAATTTTGTACTATCTAGAGCAGGCACCGGCATGGTTTGCCAAATCGAACCTTGCTCTGGCTTGCTGCTAGAGCTTCAGCGCGGCTCTCGGGTTAGTCATGGCGTACTTTATTGAAACTAAGCATACAGTAGGTCAAGTTAACCTAAAAGTATATTAATAGATATATTATAAATTATAGATTATATAGATTATAAAATATAACAAAATTAAATTACAACTTAAATTAAATGTTTTAATTGTTGTTGGTTAGTTTTCTGATTCTAAGCACTTCATTAAGTTTTCATTTTCATACATGTATTGTTGTTTTATCCACTACTATGATGTGACCTATCGGTGCTCGGCAAGCAAGCTCTTGCTGGGGTGTATCTGCCTGATTTATATGTTTTGTGTAGTAAGACTTCGCCTATCTCATACCGTTCACCAGTTATATAAGTCAGAAGAAATGCTATACATGCAAATGTTTATTGCAATATCCTTATCACGTTTAAATAAAATGACTCTGGGCTCGGTGCACAACAAAGGACGGACGTAGCCAAGCTACTTCACACTGTATTTGAGGGTTCACGGTTAAGCTTTGCTACACCACTCGTGGGAGCGAACGCGTGACTAACAATGACACAAAAAGTTTCCGGAGTCTTGGAGAAATATTTGAATGTCATCGCAGCCACTTTGTGGAAATCGAGAAAGGTCCGTGTGACGTCATCCTCTGTGTACAAGTAGACGAGGGAGCAGAGAGGGAAAGAGTTAAAGTTACAGTCAAGAGTCGGTCAATGTATCAGCTCTGTGTGTGCGTAAAGAATATTTAATGAGCGTCGTTGTAGTTAGTGTATGAGAGACAGAGAAAGTGAAAACACTGAAAGGACTGAGGCAAGGTTAAGAGAAATAAAACTTGTGATTTGTGATAGCCCGAAAACCTGTGTTAGCGACAAGAAGATTGTGATAACATTTTAGAAGACCCGACAGAAAAATAACCGTACCTGAAATGCTCAACACGATGCAAATTTCAAAATTTGTATAATTTTTAAATATTATTCTATTATAGATAAGCATTCTCAAAAGAATGGCAACTGAATGTTTTGTAATCCTTTGGTTTATTAAATAAAAATTATTAACTATGGAAAAATAATTTTACACGGTTTTTATAGTTTCCATAATTTTTATAATTCACCTCCTGGTAGATATTAAAATTTAAGAAAAATCACCACCCATGTTATTTTCTGCATTCTGTTGGGAACCAGCCTTGAAAGTTTAAAGAAAGTTAAGCAAAAATACTTGCATCGTGTGCAACATCTTTAAAGTGCAAAGGTGAAGAAAAGTTGAAGTCCAGCAAATCGATTGAAAGTAAATATGGGTTATAACGGTAATTCGTCGAATCCCACTTCTGACACCAGTGTGACAAAGACGATAAAAATCTACTGCTGTTTTTTGGACGTAGACAGTAATTATTTAACTTTTTCAAAAATTTTGAACAAGTTTCACATAAATATTGAAGTAGGGGCAAATTTACTCTCCCTATTTACGCCTATGGCGTTAGGTTTAAGTAATGTAAATCTCCTCCGAGTGACGAAATGCGAACAACAGTTGAGAGTCGTAACATTTTTTCTTGTTCGCAGTTTTTGAAACTGCGGTTCGTAATGAAAAATACATATGCTGGGAAAGCAAGCAAGCGAGAGAGAGGAGAGCGGTTAGAGTCCAAAGGAAAGATAAGCGGTGGAGACCACGGGGGAAAAAGCACTAATGGAAAACTAAATTACAAACAGGTAACGTTCCAGATAGCGGATCTAGAAAAATAACAGATGTAAGGGCGAGAGTAATGAAAGAGTGTAACAAAAAGGTGGAAAAATATCCCCAGAGAATTTATACTGCCTACTTCCACAAGTTGCAGATGACGCAGACTCGCTTTGCACACGGTTTTATAACGTCAGTAAAAACATCGACAGGAGCACTTTTAATAACAGACCAGGTGTGTGCTCCTATACCTGTCTGTGGTCACATTTCGAGCTTTAAAACAGTTGACAAACATTTTATTATTTTTGGAACTTTTTATTCTGCTTGCAGGCTCTATACTCGTAACGTCTTATTTGAAAATGCAACCATTTATTGTTACGCCATGGGGTAGTTAAAAATCGAGCGACTGCTTTCATACGCTTAAATCTGATTTTCCAAAATTAACTATTACTACTTTTTATTTTATATGTGGTACGGAAGCTCTATGCTTCATTAACATGTCGTATTTAACAACAGAAATACCAAAAAGTGACATCGAAAGGGGTCATTCCCTTCTTTTCCCCCTCCATTCTCTTTGAATTAGTGGGGTGGCCGTGTAGGGTAAATGTAACTAGCACTGGTAACGCTATACGTCTGATGCGCTTTTAGTTTCACAAAATAAAATACTCAATGTCGGGAGCCAACATGTCTAATTAAAAGTTCTAGCATTCCTTCCTGCGTATGCCATGTTTGACCCTCACTGATACCACTGATCTAAGATCAATTCATGGCATTTTTTTCTTTGAAACAACTATCCAATTCGCTTACAGTGGTACTATTCTTAGTTGATCATCACGTGACCACTGAGTGCGGCACGTCAAAGGGGTTTTCGAGATTATTCCAGAAGTGTCCGGCGGCCGGCGTATTTGTAGAAATGCCAGAAAAGGTGAAATTGGAGAAACGTCCCTTTATGTGATCCTCGCTATATAAAGAAACGACAGTTTGGAGTCAGTCAGTGTTTAATTTTAGTGTGTGTAATAGTCGCGTCGAAAGGAAGATAGTAAACTAGTTAATGAGTGTTGAGTGATTGTATCGTCAAGGTCAGTAATTTGAGAGACACAGTAAAGAGAGACAGAAAGGAGTGGGTCAAGGTTATCAGAAGAATACAGTTGTGAGCTGTAATATCACGAAAAACTGTAGACTGTGATGACGTCACTAAAAGAGAATTTTGCTGTTCTGCATTTAGAAGATGGATAAGACTTTTACCATTTTGTTATACTACTATCACGAGTGGGGATTGTCGAATTGCCATTATATTACAGTATCTTAAACAAATTATATTTTAATGAAAATAGTAATTTTTGCTTTCTCTACTGGTAAATAGGGGAAGTCTTGTATTCCGCCCAAAAATTCGATGTCGAGATTTCACCGGAAATATATATTTTAAGACCTCCTGAATAAAAAAGGCATTTTTAGAAACGCGCGCGCGCCCGTTTCTGTGTGTGTGTCAGTCTGTAGACAGCATAACTCAAAAACGAAAAATCGTTTAAAAACTAAACATGGTATTTAAGTTTAATGTCTATCAGGGATGTGACATAAAGATTTTGAAGAAAAGAGCCCCACCCTAAACTACCCTTTGCATGGAAAATTTTTCGAAAATTTTGATTTTGTTGAAAATGGCTCTAACGATTTTGATTAAAATCCTATATGTTTAAGATACTTTTATGAAAAATGAAATGTATATTTTTAATTGTCTGGCCATAGCCTATGTAGTCCTGTTTACTCTGGATGACGTTTGAATAACTCGTAAACCGTAAGAGATAGACAAAGTCTTACTCTACAAAAAATGTAGATCTCCTAAAACACACAATTTATGTCGAAATAATTTTTTGTACATTGAACCATTTCGGAGACATTCCTTGTTATTTGTGTCAGTTTCGGAAAACTTAAAACTTTCGTGAAATGGAACATCGTTATTCATTTGATATATGTTAAGCGTGCAAAGAGAACGGAATCTCAAAGCTTTAAAATATTTGACTATCGCACGAAGCCTATTGTATTCTAATATTCCTTTTACATCTACAAGGAAATAAGCAATAAGATAACTTGCACAAATGTTTATCTTAACTAACACGAAGACGATATAGGAATGTCCTGTGAGTCCAACACATATGTTTTTATAAAATATTCGTAAATATTCCTTGGACTTAAATAGCAAGTCAGTGCTGCTAGCGAATTTCTGTTTGAGGATTTACCCCATCCTCGTATAAGTTGGTTTTCAGATTAGAAAAAGGGTTTATTTATCAGCTCTCTATATACATTAGAGATCATGAATGCAGATCGCGGCTGAATTAGACTTTCGCCGTGCATGCTGGTCTTGTGCGACAGGTGACAGTTTTTCGTTCTGCCATAACTCACCTGACAAGACACAATTGGTGCCCGCTTCTATGGTGTGTAATTTATATTCAAGAGGTCCCGAGTTCGAACCTCGGTTATAGTGAACTATACTGAAAAAAATTGTAAGTGGTTTTTGCTTATCCTGAGATGGCGAATGTAGGGTAACTTTAAGTTCTATTGACCTTGGGCTCCTTTGAGTATCATTTCATTAATTCACCCTGCGATATGCCAATTCGTTGGAAAGCGTAAATATATAAAAATACAAATACACAAAGACAAAAATTACATTTGAGGTTTCATGGGAAATAAATACTTTAGGGGGTGTAAGGCACACGCACGTTAAGGTTTTTCTCATTTTTCATATTCTCCAAAACGACTGACAATGTTTAATAAAACAATGTTGTAAAGATATCTGTACGACTAATAAAACATCTTGAAATTTTTTGAGAATAGCTTATGCCATCCTCGTCATTCCGAATGGATACTGAACAATTTTGTATTACTTAAACTATAAAGAATAGACAAAGCGTAGATATCTTTGAAGCACAATTTATGCCAAATGAACCTCTTATGGTATTAGCCATTTCCGACATATTCGTTGTTATTGGCTTCAATTTTCTAATTCTTTCATCGTATATTTTTTTCAATTGCCAAAGTGTCATCTTTTTACCCTGTCATTCAAAGAGTGACTGATTGAGTGGCAACTCAGTTGTATGTTGGAAATATCGACTTGTGTAAACCGCGCTGCCACACGACAGTAATATTTTGCTCTCCTAATGCATTTAATCATTTTTTCATGGCTGTACCATACAGGGAACCTCGTATTAGACATCTGTTTATCGCTTTTAAGGCTCCACATCCCTTATACCTACAACGAAATGTGGATATAATACAACTATTTCTGTTAAAGTTTATCTTCATTAACATCAAATAAATATAAAAATAAGTTTTTCCGAGAAGAGTTTGTTGAAGTTATAAAAAAGCGGGAACAAGTGAACACGCGTGTGAATGTAACATAGGGGATGTTTTATTTATTTATTTATTTTTTTTTTTTTTTTTTTTTTGTTTCTGTAAAATACGTTCGCAGTGTGAGTGAGTGTGTGTATGTGTGGTGTGTGTGTGTGTGGTGTGTGTGTGGTGTGTGTGTGCGTGTGTGTGGTGTGTGAGTGTGTGTGTGTGGTGTGTGTGAGTGTGTGTGTGGTGTGTGTGTGCGTGTGTGGTGTGTGTGAGTGTGTGTGGTGTGTGTGGTGTGTGTGTGAATGTGTGTGTGTGTGGTGTGTGTGGTGTGTGTGTGTGTATGTGTGTGTGTGGTGTGTGTGTGGTGTGTGTGGTGTGTGTGTGTGTGTGTGTGTGCGTGTGTGTGGTGTGTGTGTGTGGTGTGTGTGTGTGCGCGCGCGCGCGTGTTTGTGTGTGTGTGTCTGTTTGTGTGTCTGTGTGTGTGTGGTGTGTGGTGTGTGTGCGCGCGCGCGCGCGCGCGTGTGTGTGTGTGTGTGTGTGTGCCGATCCCGGATACATGGGATACTGTCGGATCCGGCGACTCAAGTATTCTTCCCTCAGAGATAAAGTTGGTTTGAAAGAAAGGCCAGATGATATCTGTGAATATAAATAAAAGCCAGTTGAAAGCTGAGCGTGAAGATTTGTTTTGGTATGTTGGCAGCAACTGATCGAGAGATAGCACGTCAAACAAAGACAATAACAAGGCCTCCTGTCAACGTAGTAACATCGTTACGCCACTTAGTGGCAAGAAATGACGAACAGGGTTGCCCATGATTTTAATGAAGAGGCTCAAGATTAAATGTAAGCATCGCCCTACAGGAAGTTCACAAATATTTTCAATCATTCGCTCATCTCTGGTAAATAGAACAAATATTGCATTAAGCCGGTGTCCCACGATATCCAATGGAATTGCACACAAAAGAAACAGTGTCTATCACACTATGATTCATTTTGGCCCAAGACAAATGAAGTTCACGTAGCAAGCGTGAGAAATAAACATGGCGGACGCAAATATTTATTTAGCGATTGCTATATTAAGTATTTTGGAGCATATTTCCACAATCTCAGTACTAATAAAATATGTATTAGATGTAAAAGACGTTGGTGGACACCGTCAGAGTTATAAAGAATAGAACAAGGCACGGGCGGAGCTATATTGGGTCTACTACAAAACGAATTGAGGTTAGAGAATCCGAAAAACTACGCAGTTTTCTACGAATTGTCGAAGATTTATCTCTCAAACTTTTACAGCATCTAGAAGGCAAAATTACACACCAGGACACAAATATGAGACAAGCGCGAATGAGGTAAGGAACAATTGTAATGGTTTTAATCTTAATATGGATGGATAAGAGGTTTGAACTGATTTCATAACATACCCTTGTGTAGAAGACTGCACTACTTATGGTCAAAACATTTCACCGTTATAGAAGTTGGCAAAATTCATATATTTTGCAATCCAGCCAATACACATTTTGAGTTACATAGTATTCAACGTTTATAAAAGTCGCCCTTATATTTCCATCCCCTTATAGGTAAAATATACTTGGCACTAAAGTTTAGTATTTTCAGGTATGCGGCTCACAGATTTTCAAGAACCTTTCCCACCCTGAACTACCCTTTAGATGGGAAATGTTTCCAGATTTTTTATTTTACGAAAATTACTAAGAAGTTTCATTAAACTTTAAGGTGCCTATGCGCAGGACAAATAAAATATACGTCCCAAATTTTATTGGGAGATCCTGTGAAGTGGCATTGATTTTGATTGAATTGTATATAACCTATAAACAGGAAGAAATGGGGAAAAGTTTGCTACACCGATCTGTTTAAAACAGTAAATTTGTCTGTAGCATTAGCATTTCCGAGTTATTCTTTAGTATTTCTTTGAATTGCCAAGTTTTTATATCTTTGCACCTTTTCGGCGTTGCCCGTGGTTTGACGATTTATCTCAACAGTCTTGTGTTTCTTCGAAAACATTTAAAATATTACTTGAATATTTAATAAATGTCTTAGGTATTATAAGGAATAGAAATTAAACTAAATAAATAAAGAAAACACCGGGAAGACACTATGTAAAAATTCAAATAATCCAGGAAGAAAAGCGATAGAGGAAACCACGTGAGTGTAATACGTTGCATTTCTATTTCGATTATATAAAAAAGTGCATGAAGTTTGTAGAAACGTGAAAAGAGAAATGCATGTGAATTGTATTGCATAAAAGGAAAGAGTAGAGAAAACAATGCGAATACAACACGTTGCCTTTGTATTTCAATCACATAGAAAATAATATTAATTTTAAGTAGTACAGAAAATGTTTTGTTTCATAAAAGAGATGTGAGTAGAGAAACTCTTGTGAATGTAACACGTTGCATTTCTATTTCAGTCATAGAAAATTGTATGAATTGCTTTTGAACGACAAGTAGAGAGAGAGAGAGAGATAGGAATGTGTTACCTAAAGCAAAAGCGGGTAGAGAAGACCATGTGAATGTAATGTGTTGCATTTCTATTTTGAAAATGTAGAAAAGTGTGCAGATTACTTGTAGAAGAGATGAGAAACTCATATGAAAGTTTAAGAGGTGGAATCATGACTGAAAAATTCAATGCCATAGCTGGGATTTGAACTACGGATCTACCGCTTCACGCGCGGCTGCTGTAACCACTAAGCTACCATGGCTAACTTGCCACTAGCAATGAGTAAAGAAGGCCATTCGAATGTAATACGTTGCATAGTAAAATGTATAGGATAAAAGCCTTCTCTATGGAAAAACAATTCGATTTGTACAGGATCCTATCAGATATTGTTTAAAACAAACGCTATTATGGTATAAACATATTATAGAAGGTTTGCCAAGAATATAGAAATTCACACCCTAAGGACAAGAGTGAATACGATTACCCTTATTCCGGTAAGACGATGTTGATGGTTGCCAGCACTTCTCATCAAAAACCAATTTAGGAAAATTATTTATACCGCGCCATATTCTCGCTTCGGGATGAAAATCCAAGTATAATCTCCATTTAAATCAGGAAAATCTTCTGGGAACTCCTTCCTTAAGCAAGATGATCACGTCACGGGGCCAAATAATAGCTGCGAAGTCTGGATAATCCCAAATAAAAGATTAAATACTTCAGGAGCGTCTTGAACATACATGGATGCCCTCATTTTGTTGGAAAATGACAACACAATGAGCTTGTTTCAAGAAACATGACGATGCTCATTTTTAACCCGATATTGTCGAACTTTATATATCGAAACAAAAGCAGTATGTGAAAATCAGGCTTATCTCCTTCTAGAGACTTTGTTTACAGTGGCCACGTGAGGTAGATAGTCCGTGTGTGTTCCTTGTTTAAGAGATAAATACCAACATTGAAATTGGGAAGTGATTGGTCTACTTTTTGGTGCTTGTGGAGTGCTTACTAAATTTACTGTTATGTTTCGACGTTTTAGAACACACTGTCTGCAAATTATCCATGATTCTTTGTATATTTATACGCTATTTGTATACTGATATAAATGAATTAAACACACAAGTAAATTTAAAATGGTTAACTGTCATATTTACAAATTTTATAACAATTTTATACATTATTACACTTCGTCGACAAATAGCTTTACACCAGGAGCGGACAGAATAGTGTCTGCACGGAATCCACTGTGCACGCAACCCGCGTAACACTCTTGCTGGTGCGAGGAGTGCGAGTTCTTTGTTTCTTAAACTATTGACAGTCTTGGATTGTTTCAGGAAAGAAGTGGTCCTACTTGTACTGTGTGAAATCGCAATTACACACATTGTCATCATCCGAACATAGAAAAATGTTGGTGTCTGTGCGTTTACAATCATGCGTGGGGCCTATTAAACCCAACAATTTAGCATTTAGAAACTTAAACACATGCATATATACTTTCAAATCAGACTGGTGGGACGTTTTCAAAAAATAACTTAGGTACTTTAGAGTGAATTTCGCATTACACAAAATCGTCTACTGATTTAGGTTTCTTTCTCTTCGTACATGGAGGGAGTTTTAACACAGCCAGTTTCTTTGAACTCCTAGCGAACATGCACAACGCTGGTTTCTGATAAACCGGTATATTTTAAGGTTATGTTTACTAAATCATTCACAAGTACACACGGATGGTGCTCTATTATGTGGTGAAATACGTTTAACGTGATCTGTTTTCATCACTTTTTACAGCTTTTCCTTAGCATATCTTCTGTAACTCTCAGCAAGCATTTTTACGCGCTTAACTCATAAGTTAGCCGCCACATTCCTTACTGGCCGACTGGCATAATCAGTTCACGCGTTCACAATTTAAAAACGACTCAATTGTTGGCCAGTAGGGCATTTCCTGTTTTCAAATAAAACTTATAAGTGTAGTATGTTACAAAGCAAACATCAATATTAAATACAAACAGATTTTAAGCAGCAATGACATTAACAATTGGTGGATCTATATTCTTTCCTCCCTGAGAGTGCTTCGGTCATGCTACGAGCGTTTGTGTATTTCAGGTAGCTTGCTTATTTCGGCAGCACTATAGGGAGCAAGTAAATCACGTGGCATGTGTACTAAGATTTAAACGACAGACAATGTGGAAGAGACTCAGGTACAGGTGATCCAGGTTTGTACTGGTGCTGTACGTAGCTGCTCGGCGACACCTTCGAGAAGTTGACTCTGTGATAAGATCGTGCTCTTGGCGAGCAAATAAAAGTCTGAACTTCAAACGTGACCTATCAGCCGAGCATCGCTCGCTCGCCACCGACCCACCCACCGACTTCTGCGGCAGAACACGATTTCTCGAGAAAAACTAACTTTTACTGCCTCCGCCGCATTTATCGTTTACTAACGCCTTCATATCTGCAGCGCTTCGTCTAAAAGCTTCCAGTTATGACCGGCAGTTGGCAGTAATGTAGTGTTCCAGGCCAAGCAGTAGGCAACTTAGATCAAGTGTTCGCTGAAATTTAAATGACAGGAGTTAAAAGTATTCCAACAGGCAAATAAATCAGATAAAAAACTCATTTTCTACAGTAACCACAGAAAATATTGCATTTTTCCCAAAAATTCCATGGCAAAAGTTCACTGTAAATAAACATTTTGAGGCTTCCTGAATGAAAACCGATTTAAAAGCAAAAAACGGTGTCTCGTAAAGACACGCGATAGAAATGAAACTTTTGTATTGCAGGGAAACATTTTAATTATTTTTAAACCACAATCTGTCTCACGCCAATACTTCAGACCGCATTATTCCACATTCTTAACTGTCAGTTCACCCGCATATTTTCTCTCACGCTAGACTCTTATTCTTTCTGCGCCTGACTAAGGCATATTCGCAACAAAATTGTATATTTTAATGAAGAAATCATATTATAAACAACAAGAACGGTAAACAATATTCAAAATGCGTTGGTTATACACACGTGCTTCAACGGTGCTCTGTTGACAACCAAAAACTGTACTCGGTGATTGCCACGCCGCCTGAACGCAGTACACGCAACCACGGATTTATTAATAAAGAAACATTTCATGTTTAATAAAGAATGGAAGTTTCAAATAGGCTAGGATGTAATTAATCTTTGTGCTCTAACACGTTTCTTAGACTGGGAATATTTGCCTACAGCCTGATGTCAGTTTTGGGTCTAAATAAATTTGCAAACAGAGTTTCTCCAAATTGAACAAGACGAAAAGTCTGTATGCAATAGACTACGCGACGATCACTTGGTGTATCTTCTAAGACTATGCACTTCGCCAAATATTGATAGAGTTCCCAATTTCGCGAACGTTGTCGGTTAAGGGTATACTAAGCTGAACTTTGGTATAAGTCTCTCGTTTTTGTTTTCCATGACAAAAAAATCTGATGTGTTGCACTCACATGACTTTCTCTACTCTTTTACTAACCATTCTTACAAACTCTTATTCCTATATCTTCTTCGTGTTAGTTAAGATAAACATTTGTACAAATTATCTTATTGCTTATTTCCTTGTAGGTACAAGGGGAATATTAGAATACAGTAGGCTTCATGCGATAGTCAAATCTTTTAAAGCATTGAGATTCCATTCTCTTTGCACGCCTAACATATAAAAGTTGAATAACGATGTTCCCAACTGTCGTGGAAACATTGTGTGAAGTTTGCATGACATTTTAGATATAATATATATATATTATATATCTGTGTGTGCGTGCGTGTCTGTGTGCGCATGCGCAGGTAGATTGTTCTGCAGTAACATTTCATTGCATATCACTTGCTGCAGAGTTTTCCTCGCACGGTTGTATTACGCAGAAAGCCGACATAAAGCGGAGAGAAGTGTGAAAGATCCACTTCTGCAGGTAAATTGGATCTCGCGTGTGCACATATACCACTTGCTGGGGGATGCAATTACTTGTGGTGACGTAGTAACAAGCTGAACTTGTTGCTTGCTTTACATCTAGAGCAATCATGTTCAATTCGACTTGGTCTCACCAACTCCCATCTTCTGTGCAAAAATGGTATTGAATCCATACGTGACTGTCGAGCCAAACACCTTACTGTCTTACTGAAGCGGATACGCGCTATATTTTCACATGACATTCCCTACCTACTCTTCTACAAAACTGCTTACTTTGAATAATGCTTGGAATATTCAAATAAAATGATCAAAATATTGAATTTTCAAAAACTCACCATTTTTAAGTGGTGTTGGTTTCAATTTTTAAATACCTACAATTTTTTCACGTGATATTAGTTTGAATTTTCAAATCTCAACTGGATAGTTACCAAACTTTTTTTTTTTTTTTCCCTTCTCCTTTTCTCGTAGTCAACGGAAGAAAATGGAATTTTTAAGTAATCGTATAGCGATCTGTTTTTTACTCCTAAAACTCCTGACTATCGCTTTAGCTTACTGCACCCTTCTACAACTAAAATTCTAACCAAAGATAAAGTTTGTAAAAATACCTTTAATAAATCCGTTATAGACAGAAAGAGCATAAGAGACCGAAGCGATAGTCAAATGTCTAAATGCTGGAGCACTATATGCTCCATACTCTTCCGATGACGTCACGAAAGCAAGTGAATAGCGACTTACACTTTAAAAAAAAATATTTGAAAATTGAAACCAATAACGAGTATCTGTAAAAGAGCTAATTGAAATTTAATTGAAATAAACGCTGAATTTTAATCGAATCTTTTGCTTTATCTAGTGTTGTCTTTTGTAACACAGGTTACCAGTTATACAAAAGGAAGGGAGCTTTAGAGATTCTCTAATCCGAAATATATACAGTAGTCATGAAAATATGTTGAAATATATTGTAACAAATGGAGAAACCACCAGTTACTGCTATTCACACTTTATTGCCTTTTAGTCAGTTAGCGTGGTGCTAACGTTACACTCAGATTACTTTTGTCCAAGCTCAGAGCAACAGAACAACTGCCGAATCACAAATAAGAACTGTCAGATTGAACTGCTAGTCGGCACGACTCCTCAACGCTTCGTATACGTCTTTTTCCCTCGTCGGCACGACTCCTCAACGCTTCGCATACGTCTGTTCTCTGCTCTCTGCCCGGTGCTTGGCAGCGACTTATATAGGTCCTTAGACAGAGGGAAAGTTCTGGAGGTAGAATATTCGGGAGTGCCTGTGGCGGAACGGTCCAGAAACCGCACCGCCATGTAATAGCTATTGTCTCGCACGCTCCTATTGTTGTCGGCGGCCTGTGGCGGAACGGTCCAGAAACCGCACCGCCATGTAATAGCTATTGTCTCGTACGCTCCTATTGTTGTCGGCAATTAGATGCGGCGGGCGCGGTGACAATATGCTATTTTGATGAAAATCTTTTATGTGTAAGCGATATTTTGGCAAGGGGACATCACACACAGACACACATACACACACATACATACACATACACACACATACACACATACACACACATATCACACATGCATACATACACAGATGCATACACATACACACACATACACATACATACACACATACACACACACACACACACACACACACACACAAATGGGAATTTTAATTTCCTCTTTTAAGAAGGGAAATCCCCATCTTTATAAAGAAGCACTTTTCATGGTAGAAAATCTGCATTTATTTTGTTTTCCTTAGAAGTAGCTTGTTAATTGTTAAAAGTAAAATTAATTATGTCGTATGTTTAGAACGCTGCTATGACAAATACAATTACTTTTCTCTTTTGTACAACTGAATTACCACAGACCAAATTTGTCCACAGGAAACAGTTGTAATTGAATAAAATTGTAATATTCACGAACTGTTCTCAACTGTTCAGCTTAACAATCGCATTTTAAAAGTTAAGTGTTGAAATGTTTGTCTCTAATGGGTTCATCACGAGCATAAATATTGACTTGCTTTCTGCCTCAGTGTATGTGCCTGCAATAAAATGTGTATGTTAAAATAGAAATATAAAATTGGAATCACTTCTGGCTAAACAAATAATTTATAGGACAGCTACGAAAACAAACGTTAGAGAAAGTTTTGTGAACTCTCATCGCGTTGTAGTTGGAGGAACAAAAGAGCAGCGCACCAAAAGAAGCTTTTAGAGATATTGCTGAAAAGCGAGGAGGGCAAGGGTGACAGTTTGATGCAGTAGTTTTCGAGTAACCGTGTAGCGCACGCTTGAGTGACTACACTTTGGCAGGGCGGTACAGTGGATGTCAACAAGTGTGTGATGCCAGTATTTACAAGCTGCTGTCTCAGATAAATAAACATCATCGTGTTGCCATGACCACCAGCCTAAGGTGTGCAAACTCAAACAAAAGGGAACACGGAAATTTGTGTTAGAGCACGTGGCTGTCTGTCTGTATACGTGAACATATATTTACCACTTGATGTTAAATACAACATAAATATAAGCACCTACTTCACAACCACATCGCTTATTGGAGCTTTGGTAAACCTTTCTCCGCTAATGGCGCACACTACACCACTTTTTCGACCTGAAGAGGTACTCCATATACAATATTAGGTTCTGAGTTATAGAATCAATTTTTTCCTAGACAACAGTTGTCACCCGTGCATACGTAAATACAATTTTGACCCCCCCTCCCCCTACTCTTTGTTTAGAGAATTTTGCCTTTTTTCCAGACAAGACTGTTACAGTTCATATGGCCAATCTTTCGATGAGATGTTTGTTTCATGACAAAAGTAGAGATTTGTGGTCCCCTCGGCACTCCGACCAAATCCCCTACGATTTCTATCTCTGGGATACTTTAAAACGACGGTGGTTAGTTGAGATAAACATATGTACAAATTCTCTTATTGCTTATTTCCTTGTAGGTGTAAGACGAACATTAGAATACAATAGGCTTTGAGCGACAGTCATATATTTTAAAGCTTTGAGATCCCGGTCTCTTTGCACGCTTAACATATAAAAAATTAACAACGATGTTCCATTTCACGAAAGTTAAATTTACCGAAACTGGCACAAATAACAGGAAATATCTCTGAAATGCTTCACTCTACAAGAAAATTTATTCCGTCATAAATTGTGTATTTTAGCAAGATCTACATTTTTTGTGGAGTAAGATTTTGTCTATCTCTTACGGTTTACGAGTTATATAAAGTCATCCAGAGTAAATACGACTACAGGGACTATAGCCAGAAAATTGAAGATATACATTTCAATTGTCATACAAATATCTTAAACATTGCATTTTAATCAAAGTCGTTAAGAGCTATTTTCAAGAAAATGAAAATTTTCGGAAAATTTTCCATGTAAAGGATAGTTTAGGATGGGGCTATTTTCTTCAGAATCGTTGTGTCGCATCCTTGAAAGACATTAAACTTAAATACCAACTTTGGTTTTTAACCCACTTTTCGTTTTTTAGTTATGCTGTAACTGAGATAACTGATAACTGAGTTTGAGAAGCGGACTTGACATTTGTCACAAAGCGATATGCCGATTTCCCTCCCAACTACAGGAGCTGATTTCCGATCTGGTCTGCGTCATTCTTATCGAATGTGCGGTGTGTATGTGTGTGCTTTTTAAGATGTGGTGTGTAAATATATTTTTTGCACACATTAATTTAGATTTGTGAATTTTTTGTTTTCTAACTTAAATCTTGGCATCAAAGCCAGTACGTCTAGATAAGGATTGGCAATGTCATTCTCCTATAGAGGAAACAGCTCTCTGCAATATCCCAAAAACCACCTGTGACCCCCCCCCCCCTCCCCGTGCGCGTTTATGTGGCATTAATATTACCAACTGTCTGTAAAATATAATCTTGATAAAGCTACGGCTATAGTTGGTGTTATTGCATCGGTTATGCTGTCACAAAAGCAATTACTCTTGAACCAGTTGCAGAGTAGCCAACCGATAAAGTTTAAAACAAGATTTTCTTTAGACGCGGTATTAATCTGTGGGCGTCATTGAATTGATCGTAATCGTAATTTCGTTGTAGATTGGCAGTGCTGCTTTTTGGTGCAATGTCCACTGCAGTTTAGTATAATGTTGGCCATACTGAATTCTTGGGAATTGCCGATAAGGGGAGTAAGTACAGAGAATTTGCTGAATGACTAAATGACTTTTTTTGTTAGTTTTATTCTTTGATATTCTCGCATCTAAAATACTTCTACACCTATCAAAAGGAAAGCACCCATATTCCAAAGAGAATTCTGTGCTGATTCTATTGGTAGCCTTGCCAACTACTCCATATGTTCATTTCTCTTTGTAGAGTGGATTACAAGGAAATTCTATGTTTGAGTGGTATGTAACTTTGTGTTGTAACTTTTTAAGTAGTTTTCTCTCAGATTCACTTTTTAACCATTCCGATGCAATTTTCTCAAAAAATATGGTTTGAGCTTTATGTGGATCGTAAAACTAACCATACGCTTTGCTGTTGCGCAAAAATTGTATTAATAAAATGATTCAAGACAGAACTAATTTTCTTTCATACATTTTAAGATAAAAAAGTATTATAAATCAGAAACCATTTCTGCAATGGATGTATAAAATCAACTTATATTTAATCTACTATAAAAAGACGAATTGAACCTTCAGTAAAGTTTCAGTTCACTGCATTGCGTAGTTTCTGAGAAAACAGCACCTTCCCCTACGCCACCATCTCATTTTGTGGGTGGTCGGAGTTAAGGCGACACAGTGCTAACAATAGAAACTCTTTGGACGGTAGGCACACAGAAAAAGAAAACAAGGGAGTGGGCACTGGTCTAGTTCAGTTACCGTGGTAGCAGCGGCGGCAGCACCAGTACTCTAACAAGTATAACCTCCATATTTCGGAGATAGGAGCGAGTCACAGCTGTACCAAAGACTATTAAATCAATTTAATGTGGCTATGAAGTAAGGCCGGCCAGCCAGCCTCGGCTTAAGTGCTTACAGCGTGGAGCACGTAACATCTGGGTACAGAGATCGATCGTAGTTATGATGCAACTTCCCACACACATTTCGTATATCCATAGCTCAACTTACAGACTATTAAACTATCGCATTGCCGTCTATATCTAATGGACACTTAACTGGAATTACTCAGAATATCTATAGCAAAAACCAGCAGCAATTATGATAAATACAGGCATTTTGAAGTAAATTCTCCATCATATCTTGTTACTTTCTCTACTAGTAATTAGGGGAAGTATTGTATTCCACCCAAAAATTCGATGTCGAGATTTCACCGAAAATATATGTTTTGAGACGCCCTAAATCCAAGAAAAGCATTTTTAGAAAAAGGTCTGTGTGTGTGTGTGTGTGTGTGTGTGTGTGTGTGTGTGTGTGTGTGTGTGTGTGTGTGTGTGTGTGTGTGTGTGTGTGTGTGTGTGTGTGTGTCAGTCTGTGGCCAGCATAACTCAAAAACGAAAAGTCGGTTAAAAACCAAAGTTGGTATTCAACTTTGATGTCTTTCAAGGATGCGATACGAAGATTTTGAAGAAAATAGCTACACCCTAAACTACCCTTTACATGGAACATTTTTCGAAAGTTTTGATTTTCTTGAAAATGGCTCTAATGATTTTGATTAAAATGCCATATGTTTGAGATATTTTTATGACAAATGAAATGTATATCTTGAATTTTCTGGCTATAGCCCCTGTAGTCGTATTTACTCTGGGCGACTTTAGCATAACTGGTAAACCATTAGAGTTAGACCAAATCATACTATACAAAATATGTAGATCTTGCTAAAATACACAATTTATGTCCAAATAAATTTTCTTGTAGGGTGAACCATTTCGGAGATATACCTTGTTATGTGTATGAGTTTCGGAAAACAAACTTTCTTGAAATGGAACATCGTTGTTCATTTTTTACATGTTAAGTGTGCAAAGAGAACGAAATCTCAAAGCTTTAAAACATTTGACTATCGCTCAAAGCCTACTGTATTCTAATATTCCCCTTGCACCTACAAGGAAATAAGCAATAAGATAATTTCTACAAATGTTTATCTCAACTAACATGAAGAAGATATAGGAATAAGAGTTTGTAAGAATGGTTAGTACAAGAATAGAGAAAGTCATGTGAGTGCAGCACAGGAGATGTTTTTAGAGTCAATACAAAAACACTGCAAATAATATAAAAAATAAAAACTATAAATAACTTTTACGTGTTATTTTACAAATCATTACAATTATTTCAAATGATATATGTAAAGGGCAGAGCTGTCAGCATTGGAGTAAACCCCTACTGTACTAGAATGTGTTAGACACTAACCTGATATAGAGGAGGTCTAGACACATGGCTGGCTTCTAATGGCGTTCGTGCTCTGAAACAAAAGAAAATACAATGCGTTATATCAGCCGTAGTGTTTAATACTTTCAATTTAAACTTTAAACGTTCATGAAATTCATTGTAAATGATCTTATTTGGACAAATAGATAGTGCAAAAACGCCATTTTGGTTTCTAACCTAACATTTTCAACTGCGGGAAGTAAAGGTTTTTCTTATTCACCGCTGTAGTCAGGAAATTGCTCTCTATGGTATATCCTACTCAATTGTTCATGCTCAACACGATCCCAAAACTTAAATCCAGCAAATGTTTTCATTTTTTTCTACACTTATATGACGTCTTTAACTTCTATGGACATATTGACTGATTTTGCTTTGGAACAATTGCTCGTGGCAAATAGAGTTCACTTGTTTATTATTTTTATGTAACTTTGTGTTCATGTTTTCTTTAAAATGAGCTCATTTACTGAATGTTAACCCAGGAGAGAAGTATGACATCATACTTTAATATGAAGAAATGGAAATATGAAATCCAGTCATAATTTCACGCCCTTTCGAAGCTGTGAGAAAGAGTTGCTCTGGTTACTACGAGCGAAACAAAACACTAATGCTACAAACCGGATTGCGCACGGTCCATCTCCAAGGAGAATCGCTTTGTGAACGTCGTCATTGTTCTGTGTGAGCACGATAACCTCGGGTCACGAGATTGAAAAGGAACCGTCGCTAGCAATATATCAAAATCCTCCCCGTGCTAGGGGTTGCAAGAATTTAAAGTGGTAAGTGTGTCGAACTGGATAAAGCGGGAAGGAGATTAGGTCACGAGTGTGAAAGAAAGCGGCTCCAAACCCGTAATCCGCCACTTGAATGGCACGTCACGTTCCTGGTGAACCTCCTAACACCTCCCCGATCACTCTCTAATCGAGTGGAAACTTCCAGCTTTATTAGCTCTTCGGGAGTCGAACTCTGCTGGTCAGGTAAGGAAGGCCTGGGCTTCTGCCGCAGTCCCTTACCATGGTAATATGGTATACACCACGTCGAGTTATACCAAATGCATACGGAGTTCTGTTATGATGGGAACACATTGTATAGACCAGTTCAGTCACTCATACCAGGGCTTTACTTACAGCATTATATACATTGGCAACATTGTAAAAAATTTGAACATCAATATAAGAACATTGTAGGTCATGCCAATGGACGCTAATGCTATGTTTCTTTTAAGAGGTTAATAACTATAAATAACACTTTATAGGTTATACCATCCTTTAATTTGTGAACTAGTGCTAATAAATCCAATTCGTGAAAGTCAAATTCTCTAGATAAGTTGGGTTATCGCCTCCTGGCCATTGTTTCGCCAACCGAAGCATTTTTTTACCTTTCTGAACATATGAAATATCCATACGAAGTAAATCCAGTTATGAGGCCATTCAAAAATGGCAGACGAAAGAGATAACTAACCTGCTCATTTACGACTAATCAAGCTGCAAACACAGCAGCCATCTTCATTTACTTTTGGAATTTGTACCTTTAATAACTATAATTTTAAATACAACAGACCTACCTTTAAAGAATAACCTAGTAACACAAATTCGTTCATTTATATACATCATGTCTTATTGCTTACTTCCCGGGATTACACGCAAAAGTTGTTATTGTTGTTCTCAGAGCCTACTGGATTACTTGTAGTGCCAACTGTGAAAATAAATCTTAATGAAAATGTGTGAATGTTCTTGTAAGTTGTCAGTTGTTTTCTTTTAAACCAGTATTAATATTAAATAGTATGAAGTAAATGAAATAGTAATTATTTCGCGGAATACTCTAAACAAATACCACACACACACATTATAGATACAGAGTGGAAGGGAAATTATTACATTCCTTCTAATATGTGCTTCATAAAGCCATTAATTAAACACTTAAAAGCTGTAAAGGAATACTCCAAGCATCTATTTCAGACGTCAAGTAACTCCACAACGTGACGTTGAGGTTGGTTAGGGAATTGAACCGGTTTCTGGATGTAAACACGTCGGTCTATAAAATGCAAGATTGCAGACATAGGGAAGAATAAAAGTATTTCAAGAAATATTTCTTTGGCAAAGAACCAATGTTTTCATAGATACAAACACATAAAAGTGACTTCTTAGTCCGATGTGTTCTTTCACACATTTATTAACCTTAAGTATTCAATGTAGTTCTGGAAATTACCAAGGCTTCAGCTGTTAGATAAAATTAAGTACAGAAACGGAAGTGGTTGCTAAGAGATAATCTCGGTTAAATGATAAATCTACCGGAAGTAGATCCGATTACTCAACCAAACTTTTATTTCAAATTCCTGCTCTTTCCTTTTGAAGCGGGCCGCTTAAAGGCTCGAAACACGTGAGGGTTTTTTCCCCAACGGAGTTTTACCCCTTTTCTTCTCTTATTCCACTTATTCCACCTCCCTTTCCTTCTCTATTTACTTTCTTCCTCCTCCTTCAGCGCTATCGATTTAACACACTGCTGTGAAAAAAAAAATGCGTGCGGTCTTCTTCTTTGCAGATGTTGGCAGCAGTGTGAGATTTATGTGCAACGAGCGATTCTCTCCTTTTTTTCACACAAGCCAAGGACCAGATCTGCGATTAAATCTTAATGCGGATTACTACCCACTTCTGTTTTATATGAGGAATTCACTTTTCGTAAATCCGAAACTAAATATAATACGTTTTCAAATTACCTTATTTGGAGGACATGACCTGAAGTAATGAAGCACTGAAAACATTGCATTTCCTTGGCCATTTCATAAACAAAAATATGATGTATTGCACTCACATGACTTTCTCTACTCTTGTACTAACCATTCTTACAAACTCTTATTCCTATATCTTCTTTTTATTTAAATAAAAAGAAAATTGTGTAAGTTTTGGAGCAGTTATACTTCCGTCAAATGGAACATCGTTCATTTGTTTATGTTAACAGTGCAAAGAGAACGGAATTTGAGAGCTTTAAAAGATTTGACTATCGCTCAAAGCCTGCTGTATTCCCATATTCTACAAGAGTAGAGAAAGTAATGTAAGTGCAACACTCAGATATTTTTTGTAATTATTGCGTCATTTCGCAAACATTTAGGTCATTTAATAATTCATTTCACCTCCCTCCCCCATAAAAAGCAGCACTTTCATAGGTAGCTGCCTTTCTGTGTATGTGCGTGTATACGCATGTGTTTCGATTGAGGCAGGTATCAAGTTGACAGACAGGTTGCCATATGCATACATACATACGAAACCTTTACGTGTATACAGCGTTCATTTCAGCTTTACAAACGCTTCGTAGTGGCAGCAATGAACACTTTGTGAGTGCAAAATGAGGTGTACAAAATAATACATGTTCTATGAGAAAAAACAGCAACAAAACATTACAATATTTGTACATTATAACACCAATTTTTTTTTTTTTTTTTTGTAAACTGTCTATATATTGTGAGTTGCATAAGAGGTGGCCTTGTATACAAAATTTCAGCTGCCACATGCAAGGCTCGTAAGTTGTTTTGCGTGTGCAGGTTGACAGAGTAACGCTAATGGTCTTAGCGTGTTTTGGTGGACATTTTAGGGCACCGCCAGGCACTATATAAAGAATTAGTAGTCAACGTTGAAGCTGACAGCCAATTCTGTTGATATACACAAACCGTTCGCTTTCATTTTGAAGCAATTCAGCTTTTAAATGGAAAACAATTACCGTGAACAAAAGGCTCTGGTGATCGAAAACCAATGCGGAACGTTTTGTCGCTAATTTTTGTAATAAATTGTGCTGTGGGTGGAACTATTTTTTCAAAGGGTGGGAGGGGGGAGTTGTTGCACGTGCTAACAGAATTCCTGTTAGGTACAAAACCAAGCAGAATGATCCAATAGGCATTATTGATTTCCAAACATCCCCCCCCCCTCCCCACTCCACTCCTGTACATGATTTATCTTTGGAAATTATGGAGCTATCTATCGGCAGCGATGAGAACTATCCATTCATTGTGGGATTTTCGCGGCATCTCATCGAATCTGTAGCAAATTGCGGTGATTTATAACAGCTTGGGCAACTTGCAAACAAAACAAAGCCCGCAGTAATAATTGTATAAACATCGGCGGCTTTTGTTTCCTGTTCTGAGCGTTGCCAACAGATGGCTGGTGCATGGGCATTAAGAGACAAAATAACTTGATAAAATATATGTCTTTAATTGCTATGATATGGATAAGTTAACATAAAGCATTAAAACAGTTACTGCACTTAGCAGCTTAAAATATCTAATTATACCGCAGTATAAATACAAAAACTGATTGTTCTATTTACATTAAGATATTTAATATATTTTAGACTAAAATAATCTAAACCAAGACACGCGTGCTTGATTGCATTACTACAATATTAAAAAAATATGAGTTGCACTCACATGACTTTCTCTACTCTTGTACTAACCGCTCCTACAAAGTATTATTACTATATCTTCTTCGTGTTGGTTGAGATAAACATTTGCACAAATTATCTTATTGCTTATTTCCTTGTAGGTGCAAGGGGAATATTAGAATACAGTAGGCTTTGAGCGATAATCAAATCTTTTAAGAGTGCCAAAACAAATGTCACTGCATGAATATTTTAATTACGTTTGTCGTAAAGATCTCTGATCATCAATGGTAGCCATAGTTGTTAGCCCAAGACAGTCTTTAAATGGGTTAAAATCTAAAGAGAAAACTTGATAAGTGCCCAAGTTAGCAGCCAAGCTACGTATGAAAAGACCCCAGAAAGCTATGCAAACTCTGAACAAAATTTTCTTTGGCACTCTTTGTACCCTAAATATACTTACTTGCTTCCTACACGGTGAGAATGCAAGCAATAGGGGAAAGCATGTAGATAAAAACTGAAACGGAACCAAGTAGTCTTTATTAATAATTAGGGCTAGGAAGTTCATGCATTTGCATGCTTTTTCTTAGGGGTTAAAAATGTATGCTTTTACGTTATGTGCACGAATTATGGAATTTTCAGTTATTTGGACGCGATTTTATACTGCATATAACTGCATATTTTCTTGATTTTGATAAATGCATATTATTTCAATATTATAGCCTCTATATTGCACATTTTAATGATTTTTATGGTTTTTTTTATTATTTTTTTCTATCTGGATAATATTTTTCATATTGGTAGTATTGCACATGATAATACAACTCACGAAGATTTCAATATTATAGCCCCTATATTGCATATTTTAATGATTTTTATGGTTTTTTATAATTTTTTTCCTTCTGGATAATATTTTTCATATTGGTAGTATTGCACATGATGATGCAATTCGTTAGGTGGCGAGAACTAATTTTGAGTCATGTTATCATATAGTGAATCTCGTTTCCACCCTTTCATTATATGTATGTGCGTAGAGAATAATCAGTGCATTATCTGAGAGGTTTATATTAACAAAGATAAAGTGCAGGTCAACGTTTTGAGCAGCACGGTTATAGCAATGCTTACCTGCCCACCAGTAGTTGTAACAGTGTTGTGAACTGGTTTCCACAAAATTAAATTAGGCATATAAAATGTTAAAAAGCTCTTCAAATGCCGAAAATAAAACCAACTTAGAGTGCTAGATTAATTAATTTACAGAAAGAGTTTTCGGGTGACTTAATATCTACAGAATACAGATAATAGGGTACGGTTTTGTGGAGCGTGTGAGAAAAATGTAGGGAGTGAGAAAAGATTTCAAATAGTTCAGCACATAAACAGCAAAACGTAAGGAGAATTTAATCAGAAAACTCACAAACAAAGAACCTGTTCAAAAACAGCTAGCAGAGTGTTTAGGAAGTAGGGTTACTGCATTTTCCTATGACTTGTGCCAAGCATTTTTAGCTGCTGATATTCCCTTGTTCAAAATTAATAATCCGACATTTAAAAACTTTCTTACCAAGCACACTCGACAACATGTGCCTGAAGAAAGTACACTGCGTAAGACTTATGTAGGCCATTGTTACAATAACGTATTGTCAAATATACAAAATCAATTAGCGGATCAGTTTTTGTGGTTGTTGATGAACCCCCTGATTCTGATTATATTGCTAATATAATCGTGGGTGCTTTAAATAATGACCAAAGACTACACCTTATCTTCTTAATTTGAGCGAATTGTCGGCCACTGGCAATGTAACTGTGACCCAGTTTGTGATGGACTATGGCCATGTGGAATCAAATACGACCGGTTACTTTTATTTGTTGCTGATGCAGGTCCTTATATGGTAAAATCAGGACAAACTCTGAAATGCATTTTTCCTAACTTAATTCATATAACTTGTTTGGCACACGCTCTTCATCGAATTTCTGAGACAATACGTGATTCTTTCCCACGGATTTCCCTTGCATGAATCACTTACTGTCTTTGGAAAAAAATATGTGATCTAAGTTCGGTTCCTGGTAGCATAGGACAAAAACTGAAAGAGAAAGTGAATTATGTAATTTCAAAAAATTCTGGTTATAAACAGATGTGCGATATTCGAGACATCCTGGAAAGAAAACCATCTGTCGCACCAAGAGACTTGACTCTCTCTGTGAAGCAGTTAACATCATTTAAATATGCCCCGATAACATCTTGTGAAGTGGAGAGAGGTTTTTCACGTTTCAAAAGTGTTTTGCGAGACAACAGACGATGTTTTACAGTTGAAAATTTGTGCAAGATTGGTTGTGAACTGCAATTTAGCAGTTAATACTAGCAGTGGGACCACTTCTGATTCAACCTATAAGGAATAAGGTAACTTGATTTATTATTTACACTAACTCGTCTTGTCTACTGCAAAGGAGCATAGTGCATATTTCTTGGCATATTTTCAAGTTTTAAGAGCATTATTTGCATGCATATTTCAGTGTTTTTTAGGTCATGAACTTCCGAGCCCTAGTAATAATATTACAGTAGAAGTCTTTCAATATGCTTCACATTGTCATGTGTGTTGCCCATTCAGAGTGGACGGCGGTTCGGAAACACCCTGTATATTAAATTAAAGAGGATATTCCAACGTATAAGTCTGCATAAAGAACAACTGACACTTTATTTGGAACTTTTATCTTTATTCTTACTTTAAGCAAAGTGTATGTAATTTGGGGACTATAGGAAACATCACATCACATTCCAGGCCGGCGAGAAAACAATGGCGTCCAAGGTCGTGCAACTCTGTGTGTGCGAGACTAACAACAATTGAGTGGTAGAACCAATAGGGGTTTTCCTCAGAGCCTTAGAGAACGATTCGACGTGTTTGGAGAAGTTTGCGGAAGCTCCGTGTGACGTCATCCCTGTGTTTGTGTGTGTATGTGGTACTTCGCATCGAAGTGAAAGAAGATTTAACGAGCGTTGAATTATTTTATCATTGGAGTTAGAGTATGAGAGATAGAAAAAGTGAACAAATGCAGTGAAAGGACTGAGTCGTGGTTATGAAAAGAAACAGTAATATTACGAAAGACCGTCGACCGTGTTAACCGAGAAGTGGACTGTATTTGTACAAAAGCAGACACACTGGTGTCAGAAGTGGGATTCACAGATTCAGTCCTGAATAATGTGAAAAATACATCGTGAATAGAGAAAATCATATGACAGTAGACCAACAGATGCTTTTAAAAGTTAGCTTGTTGCAAGAATATCCAACTAAACTGTAAAATGAGGTTAGTTAATAAATGATAAAGGAACAAGCACTCGAAACCTGGTTAAAAAAAAAAAAAAAAAAAAAAAAAAAAACTGTGCCCAGATCTCAAAATTGTGAAAGCAGCAGGCTGCTCGGCGCACTGCACTCAATCAAGTTTGACACCAATTGGTATTTACCAATGTGACATGGCGTGTTTATTCATGAACAAAAATCTCGCACTGTGATTCATCTCTGACAGATTTGTTTGACATTTTACATTCGAGCTACACAAGCGTGACACGTGTTCCCTGGCGCCCCACCAACAAACAAGCGACGATCACAACGCGTACAATCGTCCACTTCTGACCTTAACAAACCACCAGTAAGAAGTGCATACATTTGCATATGTAATAACTGCCTCAAGATTTCTAGAGATTAGCACAAAGTAATTATCAGATTACATTAAAATTGATGTCTTACATCCCAGTGACATTTTCTATACACTCTTCTATAAATCATGTTTACAGAAGCTTATTCTTTTATCTAGTTCATGTGAATTGAAATAGATATTTACGTTTAGGCCGTTAGGTAAATGTTTACTTTATACTAGATGAAATATCCGCGGTTTGATGATTTTTTTCGGACTTAGGTTGCACTTACTCAATACCCTTGTGTTTCTTTGGAGACACATAAAAACAAATATTTAATTAAAACTCTTAGGATACCGTAGGAAATAAAAGTAAAATAAATAAATAAGTAAAATCAGCAGGAAAACACTATGCAAAAGCAATGTTGAATAACCACAAACACCACAGAAAGAAAACGGAGTAGAGAAAACCGTGTGAATGTAATGCGTTGCATTATGATTATCATATGCCTCAGGTACTTTAGCAGTGTGAGCTGATGAATTATGATGCAACAATGTGTCCCTTGCGTCTCAATACATCTCCCTCGTATTATAACCTATAAATTGTGAATCTTTCATTTTAGAAAAAAATGTTAAAAGAAAAGTTTAATTGCATTATTTATTAATCCATTGTTTCTCGAAAGGACCAACAATGACAACTTTGAAACAATCACAGTGGAAACTGATTAACAATATCCATTAAGTACATGACTTCAATCAAAAAATTAAAATTAAAAGACAGCATTTAAAAAAGTTATAGAAGGTGGGCATAAACCACAACCCCCCCCCCCCACTACCAGTTGGTATTGCTAGGGTTAAGGGTATCATTTAAACACTGAAGTTCACTCTCCCCCACCCTTCCCCCTTCCGCTCCCTACCTCCACCACAGTCAATTACGTCAGCACTTAAGTTTATTGATCCTTTTAAAAGTTATGGCCAGTTCGATCATTTTGTATATGCGATTTGTGATATATTTCCATCAACGACAGAAATTTGAGACTTGCCTTTCATGCACTTTTAGTGACAAAACAGTAATTTTCAAAACGTTAATAATTAATATTTTAACAATGTATATTAATGCTTAGCATACCGTAAGAATTCTGCTTGAATGACTGACAAAACAAATTGATGCTGGAATATATTAACAATGCTAACCAAATTAAACAAAATTGTAACAAATAACTGAAACTTGCACCACATTATAATTGTATTTATTTACCAACTAGTTATATCATACAAAACTGGCACACATCGTGCATATGTAATGTTGTTATGTTTGCAGTTATTATAATGGTAGACCTGTATTAACTTTTGCAACCTGTCTGTCATACGTGAGTATAAACAAGAAAACGCAAAAAAAAAAATCGTATTTTGGAGTGCATCGAATTAGAAAGTCATATGTCACAATTACACGAATTTCTCAACCCAGTATAGTATTAATTCTTGTTCATTCTGCAAATTAGTTATAAAAAGCTTGTTCTTCTCTTTTTCTCTATCAAGAAAGAGAATTTCCGAAACATTTGAACATATATTTTGTTGTACCTGCATAGTGTGATAGTCAAAATTTTAAAAAGAAGCTCGCTACATGAATTTTGTGCTTGATGTTAACCTCAAAACACCCGGGAAACAAAAGAACTGAGGTAAAATTTCTAAGACGTAGTAACAAATGCTGGAAAATTCCGGACAGCAAAATTTGACCAAACATACAAAAAAATTGAATTAGAACGTAGGGTTCTTCCCAGAAAATCCACAAAAAATTCGAAATACATATTTCATTTGTGATATCAATAAGTACATACGTTCAAAGTTTAACAGAAATCACCAGAATCGTTTTGGAGAAAGTAAAGAATGACGAAACAATTTCTGTCAATACGAAGAACACGTGCGTGCGCGTGCGTACGCAATCACACACTTGCACACGCATAAGCACAAACAAAATGTATTTTTGGGGGTACAAAGATGCTTTTACCTACCATAGGTATCGGTAGATAAGATAAAAATAGTATTTTAGAACAAAATAAAGAATAAAATAAAACTTCAGTAACACAAATAGTTAATAAACAGATCACAATTCGAACTTTAGATTAAAGTTAAGTGAATAGTGTTTTGGAAATTCATTAGCAAAACGTTAACTAAAAATCAATACATCATAAAAGAAGAAAAAAACAAAGCATAATCTCATAATATCGTTTTACTGTCTAAGATATTAATTTACACCAGTGTGATAAAAGTATAAGACATTCTAATGAATTTACATAGAGTGAACTTGTTTATATTGATTATCCTAAATCCCACTACTTTTAACCAATTACACGCTGCGAAACACGTATTTTAAACAATCACGGCTGCTTATCCTACCTTTGTATCACCTCCCTAGCATTTGTCTGTTTTTATTACGTTCGTAGCAGTGGTTCTGTTTTTATCACCTCCCTAGCATCTGTTAGTTTGTTTGCGATCGTCAGTTGTTTCCCGCATAGACGTAGCTTCACCACCAAATAACACAGGGAGAAAATAGAAACACTGAGAAATAAGAAGCAATTCAGTCGGCTCTCTCAGGATTAACAGTCCTGTGCTGCCAACATAAAATTATCTTAATACATGACCCATTATCTCAGAAACTACTTAAGATATCAACTTCAAATGTTTCCAGGATATATAAAGTATATTCCTAAATAAGCCGACTTACTTTCGTTATGAAAGTTCCTTAGGTAATTCAAAATCACAAATATTCCAAGATAAGTAATCTTGAAGAATAGAAGATAGTATTTCTAAATCTATAATTACATCAGTACTTGTCTCATTTGTATAATTAATTTCTTCACTGATTTTTAACTTCGTAGAGCTACCAGGTGTAGATAAACTCACATTATTTATGTCCTTTCTTCCACAACATTCTTTCTTGTATGCTGACTGCCAGTAAACTTATGTATGTTGAACATTCCTTTTCGTTTTGTCATCTTTAAATGTATTCCATTATATAATATAAACACTAAAACACTAACAAAAGGAGTCTATTCTATTTTATACACAATAAATTGGCAAAAACAACTCAGAAAACTAAAACCAGCAATTGTAAACATAAGCCAGCATCCATATTGAAAGCGTTACCAACATCGCCAAGTGTACCAACATATAGAGCTCAATTTCCTCTAAAAATAACCTAAGTTGCAATTTTGTAGTATTAGTCCATCAAAAGTTGTAATTTCTTTTTTGTAAATTGATGCACCAAGCAAATCTTAAATGTCAAACGCGTAAATAACTAAAAATATTTTAAAACACTTAAAATTAAGGTATAAAAATTAACACATCAAAATTCGCAGAAAACTTCGAATATTAACATGACAGTAAAAACCAAAAATCTAATGTGTTGCACTCATATGAATTTCTCTACTCTTGTACTAACCATTCTTACAAACTCTTATTCGTCTATCTTCTGCGAGTTAGCTGAGATAAACATTTGTAAAAATTATCTTATTGCTTATTTCCTTGTAGGTGCAAGAGGAATATTAGAATACAGTAGGCTTTGAGCGATAGTCAAATATTTTAAAGCTTTCAGATTCTGTTCTCTTTGGACACAAAACATATAAAAAAATGAACAAGGATGTTCGATTTCACTAAAGTTTTAATTTTCCAAAACTCACACACATAACAAGGAATATCTCCGAAACGGTTCACTCCACAAAAAATGCATTTTGCTCGTACATGTTGGGTTATGTTTGCCACTATAGAGGCAAGTCAGCACCCACATAACTGGTTCTAACACCCCACTTAAGGAAATTCACCCTGGCCTATCTCAACAATGCTAAAAGTTCCTATAAACGTGTTCCTTTTTCTCGAAAGCTACAGCTGAAACTTACCACATTTTTGGAAGCATTTTAACACGACCACTTTTAAACAGGCTTCCCAGATATTTACCACTTTTAATGCTTGTCCTAGATTAAAAATATGAAATTCTTTAGTCCATATTTTTTATTTTTGTCAAAAACAGCATTATTAAGAAACCCCTAATGTTAAAATATCCAAGTATATGTAGGAAATGGTAAAGAATTTCATTCTTATACTTATTATGGGACATAACTCATTCTTAATGCATTCCTGTGCCATAAAAATAAAGTATGAAATAAAGCAAAACTAAATCAGTGGTGTATATAATTTTATTAATTTGGTTTCAAAGAATAAGACTAAATGGAAACAATTTTAAGAATTTTGATATTTTTGCTCGGTTAATCACCTTATTGTTCGTCCTACTCGCCCTTTTCCTTCGCTCCTGAGTGCCAGAGGTTCGATATCAGACTTTTACGAATTGAACTAATTCCAAAGGCTGGTGTGGATAGCTTTGCGAAGTATGCCTTCGAAACATAGGTGAAACTTTTCTTGCCCCTGCCCTTTCTCCGCTCACCTAGATATCGACCTTTGATTGAAACCAATAAGACTTCTCCACAGGGGTACTACGAAAGAACAGAACGATTTTCCTCAGCAATTTTCCTCTAATAAAACACTATAAGAAATAGTAAACATAGGAACCTTCCGCGTACAGTCTACTGAACATAGCAGCACAAAATTTCAAATATAGTGAACAAATCTGTGGGCTTATATATGTAACAAAAAAAATAGCTATAAGTTCTGAACTAATACGAATTTGAAGATGAAAATACTCGTTAAAAATAGTGAAAACATATTTTTGTACCTTGTAGTTCATTAACCTCACATTTTCCGTCCTCATTATTGCGACGAAAAATGTTCAACCAGCATTCAACCTCGACCCTGTATTATGAAGCATCTGTAGTAATAACATCGGCAGTCTGCCAAATCACCTACTGGTGTCAGATCTGGTGATATGTGATCTACGATGATCCTCTTCCAAGAACGTCCGTGCCACATTGACAAAGTGTGGTGATGCGCCATCTTACATGCTGGCTGATATTATGTTTTCCTATGCTATGATCTGCGCATGCGCACGCGATGCGTGATTGTTTTGAACTTAACAACACCAATGGATTAAAACTTCAACTTCCTATTAGTATGGCACCAAATTTAACGCATGTGTATGCATATTAGTACATTTATTGCGATAAGTTTGAAAGCTTTACCTAAAAGTCCTCTTAGAACATTACTAATTCATACCTTTGCTACAGGCAAAGTTTCGTGACGATTGCTTTTCTAGTTTTCTAAGAAAAACTATTAACTGCCAAGCTAACGCTCGACCTCATACGAACCTCATCCTCCTTCACGCCGAGGAGTTCCCTTCTCGTTCACAACGCAATATCACCGCTGCAGTTTAGTTTGAAAAGCCGACAAACACATATACAAACAAAACAAGAAATTACAAGTAAATTAGCTGTCATGAAAACACAAGAATAGTTTCACTATGGAATCCACTTTGCCAGGCGTACCACACAACACAGCAGCGCTGAAATCCAAATACCAGTGGGACGAAGCGGCTCGAAAATAGCATTCGATTAGTTTGACAAATATTCACTCGACCACACTAGGGGGTGGGAGGGAAGCTGATAAACAATGCAAATGGAACAAGCCCTCAACCCCACGGCGCATGTTTACTACCCTGCACCAGGGACATTTTGGGTTGAGAAGTTGGCAAAACATTTTACACAGCCATACAAAACAATGATGACGTTGCTGTTGGAATGTTCCAGCCATTTTTATCAGCAGGGGACGCACCAGGAGTGACCAAAGTGCCACTGAAATTCTATTCATTCCATAATGTTACCGTTTCATCAACTATTCATATGATACATTCACTTAATAAGCGCTATTCACAATGTTTTCGTTAATGCCCCACATAAACGAGTATCATTCATATTTAAAGTCAACGTAAATAAACAAAATCTTATGATGTTTGTATTAAAATGGTCTTTCAGCAACTACATTCATTTTTGGCACGTAAAAACTAAACTACCTTCAATAATTAAAGTATAATACTAAAATAAAATAATAAATAAAATAATATAATTTTGTGTTTGATGTGGCCGAAAGCTCGACATTTTGAAATTGAAACATTCCTGATCACTAATGAAGTCATAATTAACAATGTTTGCTATGAAAGCTTCAAGTCTTGCAGTGTCAATCCATTTAAATGAAACTTTCTACAAAATATCTTAAGTAGAAAATTAGTTTCATATTTTTATATATCTAGCAATGTGAACCGTGGGAAGACAGGATGACCTGGGACCAACAAATACTACATGTTAAACGGAATGTTTGTCTCTTACGTCACTAAGTAACTCAGTTGCAACGAGTGCCCGATTCGTAAGTAATTGTGGTTCAACTCCCCTGCGTGTGGTACTTTTTACCGTGCAATATTCACAAATAGCATTGGCTGAATAATTAAGTTAAAAACTGTATATTGCTAGTGCATTGGCTCTTGCTTCTCCGTAGATCAAAAGTATACCAATATGCTCGTATACATCACACAGCCCAATGGGGCAGAAGACATTATACCTGTTATATTACACATTGCAGATAGCCAAAAACGATGTAACTTATAATGTCCTAAACCCTCAGAGGCGTCTACTGAATGACGTTGCGATTTATAGTGTAACAAAAAATTTGTGAAATAGGCTGGAAACCGGAATTCACTGTCAAATGACTCGTATGTTTTTAAGTGTATTTTAGCCAGGAGTAAGCTCTTTCCCTTAAATCGCTGCTCCTCTGAATTTTGCGCATACCTCTAACACCCAGGAAAGCTGGACTAAAGCGTGTTTGATGGGTGGCCTACCTTACCAAAAAAGTACGGGGCGGCTGACTCACCTGGTATAATGGATATATGTCATTGGTAGAGGGACTCCTGAATTGCGCTTATGTTTGCATAGCCAAATAAGTGATGGATTTAAGTGTGAATAAACCTGACCACCACCGTGGTTGGTTAAAACCAAAGTTGCAGCGCCTCCTCCATTAGCTATGTGTACACAGCAGCCGTAAGTGCTGCTCAATTTGCCGCCAAGACAGTCAGTTCTTTCTTCTTGGGATGTAATTTCACTCGACATCCATTCAACTGAGTTTAATTGCACTTGGAGCAGAATTAGGAGGAGAGATAATGACTCTGAGAAGACAAAGATTTTCATTTCCAACCCTCCACTGCTGCCTTTGACCCCAACACTTCACCACGTATCATATCTTACACTGTAACTGAAATAAATGTGCTTAGTAAACATTTTCGTGGTAGATAAAGATGAAAGATAATTATGATTTACTTCACTAACACTGAAATCTTATTAAGTTCCTAGATCTATAGGAAAGCAACATGTAAACAGATATTTTAAAGTAATTTTTTTTTTTATTAATAACTGATACTTTTACTTCTAGTAGCCTTGCTCAGTTCTTTTAGTGTCTTTCTTCACCTTGTCTGTCTCTCATATACTAACTACGACGTTATAACCACTCGACGTTCGTTGAATCTTCTTTACGACCGACGTATTTTTCACCACGACACACAAGCACAGCTGTCTCACAATCATTGACACGTTGACCGACTTACTTGTGTCTGTAACAGTAAGGTCTCTAACTGCTCTGCTGTTTCCTGAACTCCTTATATACCTAGAGGGGATGACGTCATACGGACCTTTCTCGAACTCTTTCAAACACGCACCTTTGATTGCTTGCCCACCTGGTATATGGTATGAAATAGCTCAGCCCCGCCCGCCCTTTGTTATACGCTGAACCCGGAGTCACACTATTGTCATGATTGTTATGATTTATTATTGTTATGAATTTTATTATTATTATTATTATTATTATTATTATTATTATTATTATTATTATTATTATTATTATTATTATTATTATTATTATTATTATTATTATTATTATTATTATTATTATTATTATTATTATTATTATTATTATTATTATTATTATTATTATTATTATTATTATTATTATTATTATTATTATTATTATTATTATTATTATTATTATTATTAATTCGTGTGGGTAAAGTGGTTATTGTAAACAACAATATGGTTTCACACACATAGCAAGTATACGGAGGTTTCTGCAGGGTTAAATTTTTCACTTTTTTTTAATGTTTACTACAAGACAGTAAATGCAGTTTTATTTATAGTTTTAAAAAAGTCACGTTTCATCTAACATGCAGAGAGAGAGAGGGGGAGAGAGGGAGAGAGAGAAAGAAAAACGTTAAGAATCTCCACATTTAATTCAATAATGAAAGTTGAGCTGCGGGCTCTAAGTAAAATTATTTTCTTAAAAATTGTTTGAAATGAACTTGTGTTTTAATCGAAAGGTCAGGCTGTCTCGAGCTACTGCTTGTTAACACGTGACAACAATCAGAGCGACAAAAGAAAGGGTATTCGAGATTATTCGCGAGGCTAGGTGAAGTTCGCAAAAAGTCCGTGTTACGTCATCCTTGCTATATAACGAGGCGAGACGGCGAGAGTTACAGGCACGAGTGGTCGCAGCAGGCAGTGTTACGACTGTGTGTCAACAATCATCATGAGAGATACATCGTATCGAAGCAAACCCACTGAATCACTTTTTGTAGTATCGAGTGATTGTATAGTTTAAGTATGCGAGACGTAGAAAGTCAAGAAAGACAAAGGAGTGTGTCAAGCTTACGAGAAGAAAACGTGAGTGTAATGTCACGGAATACTAGACTGTTAACGTCAGTAATGCATTTTTGTGCATGCAGTTTTGGAAGAAAGTAAAGTGACAATAAACTGTCATTTTGTTACATTCCTCGAATTGTCGTTTTGTTAAAATAGCTATCAATAGCATAGATTATATATAAGATGTACAATATATTAAGGTACAAAAAAGTTAAATTAGTGTTACAGAGCCATATTTCCACATATCAGTTAAACTAATGTTCGATAGTGCCACAGTTAAATTATTTCCGCACCGGTGGATTGAGAGACGAGGTCCCATTTAATGGCCTCTGCAAGCACCAGGAAGTTAGACAGCCACGTGTGTTTCGTTTGTTATTCCATTTTCATGCAACGCACTGTCATGACTAACTTGTACTCAAATTTAATTGAAACAACAATGTCCGGCTGCGAGTGAGTCGATGTTTTCAACACCCAAGAGAATAAGCTAATCAAGCTGTTATAAAATAAAGGTGTACAAAAAGCAAGCCGTAAGGCAAGCATGTGGATAAAGAGATAAAATTGAAAAGGAAATGATAACAAACAGCTATATGTCACTGTCACCTCTGAACATTTGTCATTTTTTAATCTCCTAAACAAATGAGGAAGATTCTCCGCTTTACTCCGTCTTGGGACATTTTAATGTGAAAATATGAACGCCAGGGGGCACTCTCTTGTTTTAAAACACTAGTCTCCTGTTTACCATATAAACCATTAAAGTTTTAATATAGAGGCTGCATTTAAAAATAAATATTTGTTCTATAAATGATTCATTTTGTAACAGTTATAGTCAACATAACAATTCCAGCGAATCTACTGTAAGAGTTTGTAAGAATGGTTAGTACAAGAGTAGGGAAAGTCATATGAGTGCGACTCATCAGATTTTTACTTCTAGTTACTCGAGACAAACCGTTGCAGAAATGTTAGTTTCGTTGCAGGTTCAAGGTGGATAAAGCAGGCTGAAGTAATAGTGGTGTATTTAAAAAATCTGATGTGTTGCACTCACATGATATTCTCTGCTCTCAGATTCTTGGCCTACTTCAAAATGTCAAGCGAAATATAGTCCATGTGCTCAATTGTTTTATCATTACCTTCCATTTTCGTCTGTAAGTGTTGAAACAAGTGAAACAAACATATTACGTCATGCATCTGTAATCTGATACATTATGACTTTTCATTTAGCAAATTTATTAATTTTTGTGTACTATTATGGTAAAATTTCACAGAAATGCAACAGGTATAATCTTTTCATTGTGACACTCGTGAAAATTCGCGCGTTCATTTCACTCATGCCAGATATAATGCAATAGTGTATAATATTTAAGTTTTTTTGTAGTGTTTAACGCTCGCTTTTACTACATTCGGCACCGCAGGCGGTGACACTGATGATACATGGAATGAAGATGCAGCACCGGTGGAGTGCGATGGCGGGGGAAACCGGAGAACCCGGAGGAAACCCGCTCTAGCTCCGCTTCGTCTAATATTTAAGTATTCCCCACACTATCATATTCGGCATCAACTTCGTTTGTCCACTAAGTTTGCTTTATTTCCATAAGAGGCGCTGTGTACCTGTTGCAGTACAAATAAAGTTCGGAAGCACCGAGAAAGTGCCACCACCTATCATATTGCCGCAATTAATTAAATATTATCTTAACAAAGACGAGGCTCCCTTTTGTTCAAGTTTCTAATGGGGCGAAGGACTCGAGTATAATTAGGGAATACGTTGTATGGCCTCAGGACTCGACTGCGCCCCTCCCCTCCCCGCCCGCACACAGAAGCTAAGGTATATTGTAGAAGGTGGATTTGCCCCAAAATTGAACGCCACCGCAAGCCTGTAGCAAATCCCGGATTACAATACCACTCTCCTTTTATTGTCTTGGCTTGTAAATATATCTGCAGCAAAGGAACACGGACCTTATATAGAATATTTTCAGGGCGTGGTTCAGGAAAACAATGGAAGTACGTTTCAAAAGAAAATCGCCCGGCGCAGATGTTAGGCTAGGTAAAGTAAGAAACAAAAATTCATTTTCTTTGTTAAAACAGCGAAAGTTAGTTTGATGCGAAGAAAAGAATTTTAAAAAATCTGATGTGGTATATTCATACGGCGCTTGCAACTCATGACACACGAATATTGGTTATATATTTTATTCACATACGAAGTTGTTCTTCTATTCACGCTATATTACAATATATCTAAAAACAGCGTTCGAAATTATCTTTAAAATGATTATTCGTGGTAATCTCTTCTACTCGAAAGAAAGGAGAGAAAAAAGGGAATCGCAAACTTTCAAGCATGTCCGACAGATGTCGCTTAGGTTCTCTTCATACACACACTCCACGCGAGTGGACCTTTTTCTAAAAATGTACCATAAAGTACCCTCAGTGCCTTGCACAGGAAATTTTCCAACCCATCACACTTTTTACATGTAAATTGTTCGTATATTTTTTTTAGTTTTAAGCAATGGCTCTAATGATTTTTATTAACCCTCTATTATGTGATTTTAATTTGCTACATACACCGTTCTCTCTCCGATTCCTAAACCAACGTTTTATATCCATGATCCAAGCATCTTAATGGAAGATATTCAAATAGCCATGATGACTAAGGCGAGATAAAATGAACTAGCCATCCATTCAAAGCCGAGTGCTACAAATTTTTATCTCAACGACTACTGTAAAATTTGCCTTTGGCAAAGGATGGGGAGAGCCCACATAAAATAAATGGCGTGATGCCATGCATGGATGATGATAGGATTCGCTTTTATTGCAACTGCATGTATTTTGCTTTCTACAAACAATTAAAATATTCCAAAACTTTTACTTATATCTGTTTACTCAGGCAACACTACGCAAACACTCACTCGCCCATCAGCTTGATACAACTGGAACCAGGATTCATTGGACCATGCCACACATTGCATGACGTCCACTTCTCGCACTAATTATTCTTCCCGCACTTACTCTTCAGTGTCGCCAACCTGCTACTTTGAGTTCTAAAATTGGTGTGAAATGTACACGTTTGGCACTTATTTACGCAACCTGTTGCCAAATGTGTGATTTTTGCAAAATGTCAGGAGCATTTCGAGTTTCACACACGTTCCACAACTTGCGTACATGATTTTGTTCACAAACCACGACAATTTTCGAAATTACAATGAAAGTATATTTTGAGAATTAAGTTTATGATCCGTACTGAGCAGAAACAGGTACATACCGGTCTTAAATGGGAAGCTACTGCCTAAGACTAATTAGAACAATCTTTATCTCTCACACTAGAAACCATTTAAATATGTTGAGTTTATTATGAGTGAAAATAAATGCGAATCGTTTGGAAGCAAGAAACTTTGGACGCAGTGAGGAAAGAATGGTTTTCTGCGTGTGCTGTTTTAAAATATGGGATTTTCAGCAGCTGAAATCAGAAGCTATAGCGTATGAGGAATATGTGTTCTTTACAAATGCGGTTCGAAAGCTGTGAATTTCTCCGCCCCCACAAAAACAAAAAGCAAAAGAAGGGTGCACATTCAAACTTGGGGTTTAACCCCTGAAGCCTCCAATCCATCACTCGCGTTCCTCTCACGCCTTTATGGAACAGAGCGAGAGAGCTTATCTGGTGAAACCCCCTGCGGCCACAGGGGCAAAACCCCTAGTTACGACCGCAATGCACCGAAAGAAACAAAAAAATATAAACACGCTCGCTTGCACGCAGCCGCAACACTTTACCTATTTATTACCAAGCAATTTGTGAGGTTTAACAGTTCAGTTTGGACCCGCCTTCACAATCACACACCACTTATCAATTCTTGCTGAAAACCAAAATTGTATCTCTTCAAACCAAAATCCGTTTCATGTGCGCTTTTTACTTTGTACATTACGTATACAATATACGTTTCATCTACACCGATGGACCTAATAGCACCAGAGGCCTTGCATGTGATTATGTTTATAAACTGAATCACATAATTTAATTTCCATAGTACAACTTCCATATGGCAGGACAGCAAAAAGCTTTCTATGTTTCTTTGGTTGCTATTTCTTTCTTAACTGTGCAAAAAATTAAGTCTCTAACTTCAATATTTTAGAAAATCACTTTCACATTGGTGTACCCTTAAACCGTAAGCCGATTTCAATGCATCAGTTATTATCGGTTTGCAGTATTGGATACTATATCATTCTTGCAAGTCCGTTCGCTGTTTTCTAGTTTACGGTGATTACATTCCAACACCATCCACTTTTAAGGCCAGCATATAACTTCAAGTAACCCATCTTAATTAAAATTAAGTAGAAAACTTCCGTAAGAATAGCTTTCTTATCCACGAATAAACTATAGACGGTTGCAAAGTCGTATGAAAGTAACACTTCATTTATTTAAGTAGGCAGTCATTTATTTGCTTGTGCTGATGCCATGAAAAGAGAGTATGGCGTTTCAAACTGAGCACATATGACTCCTTTGAACTGCCGCTTCAACCTGCTGCACTCACCTGCTATTATGCGTTCCCGCAGCTTTAGAAGGCATTCTATTGGCTTTCACAGGTAGCACATATATAGCAAGCACGTTTGTGGGTGCACTTGTTCAATTTTCCGCGCATGCAGTGGTGTCGTGTTTTGCATGCGTAGTTCTAGATTATTCACATAGTAATATATAACTTCCAGTCTTCAAATTGTCTTCCCGCATACCCACAATGCCCCCTGAAGCACTAGGGACGGCATATATGGAACCAGAGGTACAGAGGTACCTTTGGTCATTCGCCACGAATGAGCTTGCTAGGATATGCGCAAGTGACTCATGCTAATTGATGTGGTGGTAACGTCTGTTTGCTTCCGTGAAACAAACACGATACTGCTGATAATGCAAGTGGTCACATACTGTTCCTTCCACACGTTCTTTCGCGCTCATTTCCTGTCCGTTGCTTCGGTAATTGTTATAGAGTACGTACCAGCCACCTCCTGTTCCCTTTATTTTTGCAACCGTTATGTTTCTGTCACTGTTGCTTTCGTAATCACCAGTTTAATTATTACTTATTCCGTTTACTTGTCACCCTTATTGAGTTGGTAGCTTTTTATGTTCCTGTTACTTTCAAAATGCTTGGTTACTTTAGGTATACAAATAATTATTTTCTCTTCGTGTTACTGTCGTAATAGTGAACAATTAGGTTATGTCGCTATAGCCTTTGTTACTGCTACTAGTATTTTGTACCCGTTGCTTTCATACCCGTTTCAGTTTCTATCACTGCTACTTTGTGTTAGTTATAGAGAAACTAGTTTAATTTCCGTTTTCTTTATTTCTGTCCACGTTATTGAGTAACTATTTATATTCTCTCTCTGTTTCTTCTGTAACCGCTACCCTCAAGGAGTGACTATTTCCATTTTATAACCCTTACTAAGTAACTAGCTAATTTATCTTCTTTTTCTTTTGTGCCTAGTTATTTTTGTCACCGTTACTGACTAATTAATTAGTCTGTCACTGTTGTGTTGTACAGAGAACAGCTATTTTTTTCTGCCCCGTTGCTTCGTTTCTAAACTTATTTGTGCCACCGGTTCTCCTTAATGGTTTCTGGATATTGGTTTCTGCTCCCATAACTTTTTAACAGTTTATGAATAAGTAGCTTTCTCCCGTTCCGTTACTCTAGTAACCGCTCTTATGTAAGTAGCAGTTTATTTTCCAGTTACATTTCTAACCGTTTTTAAGTAAATATCTGTTTTCCGTTACTTTGGTAGCTGTTTTAATTATTTATATCTGTTCCCGTTATTTATGAAACAGTTTCAAGCTCATATTTCTGTTCCCATTACTTTAGGAACCGTTTTTGAGTATCTGTTCCCGTTACTGATGTAACCGTTTCCAAGTTACTATTAATTTATACTGCTGTTATCTTTGTAATTGTTCCTAGGTATTTCTGTTCCCGTGGCTTTGTAACTGTTTGTAACTCAATAGCGCTGTTTCTTTTGTAACCGTTTCTGAGCAATTAGCTATTTTCTGCTTCCGTTAGTAGTTTGTTTCCACTTTCGTGACCAGGTCTAGGGTATCGTTGCTGTTCCAATCTGAAAGTGAGGAGAATCCCGTTTCGCCAAGGTCGGTACACACACACACGCACACACAAACTAATTTTCTTGCAGGGAGGAACGCACAATACCACGCGGCCGGCCTGCTACCCTTCATGAAAGGGTAAACACAGCTTACCCCAGCAACAAAAAGGAGCAGGATCTAAAAGCTAATTTCCTTGCGTACTGCTGATGAAGTAAACTTTGGGCACACAATGTGTTCCATGATCATAAATCCAGACAGGAATTTCGAGAACCCTTTTGAATGTACCTAATAACGAAAATTGAATTAGCCACAGAGATTTAACCTTATTTTCCATACGCGTTCAACCTCGAGGTCCCTTGGTCAGCGAGAGGGAGGTCTAGGGGTTCACAAGTGCTCTGTCTTACATTGTCTTACTCCGAGGGCAGAGTCGGGCTACTCAACTGTGCCAGAGCAAGGAACAGGTCCAGAGGCTCACACGTGTTTACTGTCTGTTCACCAGTTCGTGGTGTTAGAGGACTGAAGCGCAGAGAGAGCATGGAGCACCTCCTGTAGTAGTGCCGACATAACGTGCAGATGTTACCAGAGGACAGAATAGCAGACATCACAATTCCTGTTCGGTGTTTATGGAGGTTTACCCAACAATTGTTCTGCTTACCGTTTGTTAAAGTGTTCCCTACGATGCTCTTGTTGGAGGAATTCCATTGTCTGGTGTAAATACTCAACACAAAGTGACTCTATGTCAATAGGCATTTGTTTCCAGACATATGTTTATAGGTTATGTTTGTCCTAGTTTGACCAGTTCCAACTCCTGTTGCAATATCACACACCTCATCAAAACACCTGGTTTAATATATCAGAATTTTATCTTTTAGTGATTTAGGTGAGACTTTTTAATTCTATATAATGCTCAGCCATTATGTGATTACACATTAGTGAGAATGCCCCGAAAATAAAGATCCTTTCATAAAACAAATGCATCAACAGATTATTATGCTACTGGATAAATCAACAGTCAACCCCCCAACAATTTGCCAAGTTCAAAGCTGCTTAAATACAGAAAGTACACAATAGCTACTAATTAAAACTACATAGAAGTGACGTCATTAATCCCAATTTAGGAAAAAAAAAAAAAGTCTTGAAGGCTCTTACAAATTCACTCAATGAAAGAGGCCCCTGAAACCAAAATAACGGGGAAGGGAAGGGTTGGAGATAAGCCCGGGGGCCCATCCTTTTATACACCCCAACATTTTCCTGACAAAGCCGTTCCCGATAATCCAAATGACCTCACCATTTTCATTTGAAACTTTAATGACGGATGTGGTAGTTCACCCCCGCCCAAGCCCCTCTATAATGGCTGCCGGGGCGGGATCGAAAAATTGGCTCTCATTGCTAGAGCAGTTCGATTGTTTCGAGCCTGAAACTTGAGCAGTTTTCCGCCGTCCCCCTCTCCAGCGTCTGTAGAAGCATGGTCTTCCATTAACATTATCATCAGCATAATTGTGATAGTTGCAAGCGGCGAGTTGCCATGGCAGCACCGACGTGCGTTTGTTTCTCTTAGGGAAGAGGAACTGCTGCAAGGTTACCAACCTCTGAAATCTCCAATATCCTATATGTACTTCTTAAGTAGTCAATTTCTGTTTTAACCATACATGTTTACTTCCCTTACAAGTTTTCAAAGGCTCAAATAATGTAAACGCAATGAAAAATGATTCAGCATATTAGCGGAGCAGTCCCATGTCGTATTGCAGCGCGGTTTACACAAGACATACAAATAGATTGTATCTTGAATCACTATTTGCATCTATATTTGTTCCTGATTATGAAATGGGCTGTGTAGTAAACAGCCTATGTGTGTGTGTATGTGTGTGTGTGTCCGATAGACGATAAAGTGTGTAGCATATTATCAACAAACCAAGGTGTTCACCTCTTATTCCTTATATCCTTACGAGATCAGAAAATGAATCTGGATATGACAAGCTGTCCGTTCCAAAGTGTGGAACAAACAAAAAAAGGAGAGAAGTCAAATGGGACACATTTCCTGCGATGAATGTCCAAAAGTTGGCCCACTTTCCAACAGTAGGGTGTGACGTCTATAAGATTTATTGCTGCACCAATGCTAGATGCAAAAACGTGTGAGTTGGGTTTAATGTTATTTGTTTTATTTCTAAGAAATGGCATCTATCGTGTTACTCTGACAAATTTCTCTATTCACCACTGTTTATTTTCATATTCATATAAATACTTTTCCTATCTACTTCGCGTTAATCAAAATAAATTGTAACAGAAACGATTTCGAGGAACATACAGGAGGTTAAGAAATATATACTTTTATAGTTTTTCGATCATTTTAAGGTGTTTAAATAACATTTTAAACATGGAGGGTGTGCCTTTAACTCAGTAAGTGCCAACCCCCCCCCCCCCTCCTGTTTGATTCTAAAGTTTCTTTGCTCTCTAAGATGATGAAATCACGGGGTAAATTTTGTTTTGCTAACACTGGCTACACTGTAGTGTCGTGATGCTTCTTTGTTTTTCTCTAATATAGCAAACAAAAGTGTTGTTTTGAGTTAAGTTATTTTTTATTTTTCTAAGTGCAATTTACTTTTGTTTTGGTTTCCCACGAGATAGTTACAGTACCAAGACTTCGTAAATTATTTAGAAAAAAAAAAAATTCACGAGAATCAGTTTACAAATGATAAATGTTGTGGAAGTTCACGTGCTTCTACAAACCCATGTGCTTCTAATGAAGAAAGTGTGGTTAGTTCTTCAAAGATAGTAATGTTGTGATAAGTGTAAATATATTATCTAATTTTATTAATAAGAATACTCTGTGTAAATGCTGAAAGTGAAAAAGGTGCAGGGAAAATTATACAAATAAGACCCTGAAACGCATTAATGTGAGTAAGAATACTGTTGTCATTTTTCAAACTTGAAGTTAAGGTACATTTTTCTCAGAAACTAAATAAGATAGATACCTAAAATTTTGCATACAAGTATTATACATAATTATAGGTTTTACAGATATTTTGAAAATTAAAAATTTTAGAGCCATAAAAGTATGAAAAAAGTTAAAATTTTCAAATAAAAAATTGAAAAGCATTTTTTCACTGAACTAGTAAACACAACTAATTGAAAGTTTCAGCAAATATATATGAAAATAATTGCAACATGCTTGCAAATTTGTAGTTTTATAATTCAAAACGTTGCTGAGAAAAATGTTCCTAAATTGATGCAAGTTTTTAACAAAATTTTCATGTATTTTTGAAGTTTAATATTTTTTTATAAAATCAGCTAATCAAGTGAGGATCATTAATATGTTCCATTCAGAATGTGTTACATTTGTACAGCACATTTGTTAGTTTGTTACTCAAAGTACCATAGTACCATGTTCCCTTAAATACTCTCAACATTGGCTAGAAGTGGATCATAGTAGCAAAACATTGAATAGACTGATAATGTTACCAGAGTTTGCCATGAAATGTGTCGATGCTCATGTTTCATTTCCTACGGAATACCTTCATAACAGTGAACACATCAAGGCAGCTGTTTCGTGACGTAACAAAGTTAACAAAGCAGTATGTTCTCCCATCCAACAACTTGCCAGTACCTTGTTCGAGTCGGATGATGAGAAAAGAGCATCAACATTTGTCTATTAAAACAATGCTGAACTTCATTTTGTATATATTTTTTCAATACTTTATATATACGTTAATAACACATATTTGGTACTATTTACAATTCATTTATCAATTCCCATGGTAAAAAGGCTAAAACTGGTCTTTAGAGCTTACGGTACCAGTAGGAAATGACGTCATATTAAGAAGCGACCCAATTCTTTTTATTTCTTCAGTACATCTTGAGGTGGGACATGAATCTTCACATGAAATATACCAATTATTACACCTATATGAGACAACATAGATGTAGCTTTTCATTTGTTCACATAAACAATTCATTTTTTCTTAATGTTAAAATATGGAAAAATTTTGATTTCTTATTGCTTTTTTACGGTTTTTTCAAGTATTGCAAAAAGTAATTGACTAATCACGAACTGTAAGTTAGTTATCAGATCTCGAATGATTGTGGGAAAACTCCTCCCTGCGGGCCTCGTATTCCCAAAATGCATTCTCGACCGATAAGTATCACTGTTAATTCTTAGTACGGAATATACTATTTACAAACGATGCAGTTCGTTATTATTTGATTGTTGTTATAAGTGCAATATATAAATTTCAATGCAGGATAGCTTATTCGCGCCAGTTCTACCAATATTTCAAATTTAAGCCTAACCGAATCAAAATTAAATTTTTATTTATTTTTCTTTGATTATCTCCAAAGAGGTGAAATGACCAACAATTCAATTCTGTTTATATTTATTTTAATTTTAGCGAGTATTATAAGTTTTTGAGAAAATAAAGACAAACTATTGTGAGACGGTAATATCTGGTAAGTTGGTAACATGACTGTCCCTTTCCCTGCATTATTCATTGTACCCTTAACTTTTGATTAGCAGCGGATATCTAGGGACGACATTGCGGAGTCCATGTAAATATGCAGGTATGTTTATCTAATGACGAGTTTTGCTAATGGGGGGGGGGGGGGGGGGGTAACGGCGAACGTTGCTATGGAGATTCGTTCTTTTGATTCCGCACGTAAACAGCCTTCTTCCTCCCCTACGAACCAATTTATTATTTTTCCCCGGTACTCTGGAACTGCCCCAGCGGATTTCAATACCCTCTGAATCACTCATAAAATTAGCTGAAATAAGAAGTCAGCACAAGTTCACTTACGTTCCTTCCTAATTTTAGAAAGCCAAAGAAAAATGTATTTAAGCTACGCATAAAATATTTTGTATATATTAAGAGTGTTCTCTTTAAAGCTACTAAAACAACATTAAAAGTTATGGTTGCATTCACATGTCTCTCTCTATTCTCTCTTCTACAAACTACTCATAAAGGTTTCATCCTTCTCTCTACTTCTTGTTAATGCAGATACATTTTCATTACCATAGGATACAGCAAACTTAACCAAGTCAGATTTCACGAGCAAACACGTGATAACAATGAGCGCGGCACATAATTTCGAAATTATTCGAGAAGTTTCCGCTGTCCGACCTATTTGTGAAAGTTCCAAAAAGGTGAAGTTCAAGAAAAGTATGTTTTACGTCATCCTCACTATATAAGGAGGCGAGGCAACAAGAGTTTGCACACACTTTTTAGTGTGAAAATATGGAGTGTCATTGCTTTTCTAAGGTGCTTTTCTATCTTCTGTACGCACCTATGAAAACAAATACCAGGTCTATTTCGGAATGCTTCCACAAGCGGCACAATATATCATAGTCTTGTTGGTTGCCGGTAAGATTTTATTTTAATCAAACTATTAGAAATCCCGCAATAAGCCCTTTCTGCGTTCAATTGATCAAGATGTGCTGGTATCCAGCATATCCGTATAGAGAGCAGCATGCGCAGCTAACAAATGAGGTTATAATCAGGTCGTTAAACTTTCACATACAAAGTGTAAACAATTTATGACTATAAGTATACATTGTTGCTGTATAATGCAACAACGCGCATATAATTACATTCTTACTCTGTTTAGAAAACAAGGCTACTTCCTCGATTTATTTATGTTTCTATCTTTTACATTTAAGTCACTTTTTTTCACAGTTTTATGTTGGTCACACACAATAACTGCAGATTAGAATTCCGCGGAGTGCCAACATAAAGCACTCATTGTTGTTTTCTGTTTCTGTTAACCACACACAGGATTGGAACTGCGGTTTTAGCAGCTGTGTTTATGCACTGCACGTTTATGCTTGATGTCTAAAACGTCTACTGACAAGGCAAGTAGCGTAAAACTGAACCAGTTCTGAGAAAGCTTCTTCGTAACGCACATTATAGTGTTACACTGCGAGTGAAGACAAAGACTGCAGCTCAGGTTACCCAAAGTAAACTCCTCAACATGAAGCTTTGCAACGGTATGTAAACAGCAGTTGTTCAGTTTCCTAGGTTGCGTGATAAACTTCCCTTAGTATGTGTATGTAAAACATAATCAGCTGAGAATAAAAAGACCACACAATAATACAACCCTTACTTATTTGTAGGTTATGGATTTTTATGACGTCATATTGTTATTCTGCCTTATTTTCCCATGCCTAAATCAATTTAAGCATGTTTCCAATATTTCTAAACACAATGAATCAGCTTTTTATAAAGAATTATAAAACGTACTTATGAAAGCAATGAGTAAACGAAATATTCCACTATATTTAATTGAAGTAATCATATTTACCAAGAAACTAACATTAGAATATCAGGAGTCAGAGAGTCAAAACAAGAAAAAGCTAACATTGGAGTAAGAAAAGAATGCAGATGTCTCCGATACTTTTAAACTATATATTGATGAAATTTTTAGACAATAGATTAGTATTATACCCTTTTATTAAAATAATTTTAATAAAAGAGACTACGCGTTAACTTTAATGCTCGTAATTCAGAAAAAAAATCTTCAAAAGTGAGGTTATGATGTGAATAAAATAGCAAAAGAATACATGACAACAATGTATAAGATCCAAAATTGTTTAATGCATAAGATTGTGGAGTAGGTTGTCGAATTTAAGTATTTAGGATGTAATATACCATAAAAACAAATTTGACAATTAAAAAAGTGAAAAACCATTTAGTGGCGCTATAAAAAGATGTTTATAAACAAAACAAGAACGGATACAATATTAAAACTTTATAAAATAATGTCAGAGGCGTAATTACTGTATGGGAGTGAAGCATGGGTCATGGCAGAGAAAAACAAAAGGACACTAGCAGTAAACGAAATCGAGCTTTTAAGAACAGCGGCAGAATATAAGAGAACAAACCACATGAAGATATTAAAATAAAGGAATTAGAAACAACTTGAATGAAAAATTAAAGAATGTAAAACTAAGTGGATAACTAATGTTAAAAGTATGAATAAAGAGTAATTAATACAATTCTATATTAATAATTACAAACAATATATGTATAATTCTACAGACAGATATGTCTAATTCATGAGGGAAGAACATGAATCAGGTTTTATTGCTCATATAAATGTACATTTGACCAAGTGTTAGTATTAGGTCATATTTTGGTCAAAGATACGAATATATGCGTTTTACTGTCATTAAGAGTGCCGTGATTTTGCATTTCTGAGCAGTACAGACATAGGACTCTCCTAAAACTTCTTGATAAAAGTCAGGGCGATTTGTTTTCCATTTTTCAAATCTAGTTTTGTCTACAAATCCCCCGATTAGTTTAATGCACTTGCTCTCATTATTTTCGCTAAAACGTCACTTTTTACCTGAGAAGCTGTAATATTAATATTACTTAAAATCGAAGCCTGAGATTTGAACTGGAATACATCGCTGTCATACTTTCTGTAACTTTTCGCTTTCTTGTCACAAATGTATCCATGCTGATTAACAATAGAACTGTGAGTTGCAAGAAACTGAACTGAATACTGTAAGCTGCAATCGTCATTGCTGGAATTGTGACCCTAAAAGTCAACTCAAATAATGTACCTTAGAATTGTTTTTCAGCTTACTTGTCGTATGACACTTATGTTTACTCACAGCTCACACTGACTCGAAAGCGTTCCGTGTCTTCTTGTATTTTCAAAGAGAAGTAATAATAAATACTTTCAGTAAAAACAAAAATTACTTCCCTGGCAGGGGAGGGATTCTTTTTCGACGAGCCGGGGAAACTATTTAATGAGAGGGGGAAATCCCTCCCGTCATTAATTCGAACCCTAGATTTTTTACTTTATCACCTAAGTAGAAGAAGTATTATATTCCACCAAAAATTCTATTTCGACTTCGCCGGAGGTCCAAAGCAACAAACAAAAGCATTTTTACAAACCGGATATTTGTGAACAGCATAACTTAAATACCAAAATTCTGCCTAAGTCAGACAATTTAAGCATACCAGGCCCAACATTTTTAAGAAGGTTCTTCCACCCAAGAATATTTTCTACGTGGATAATTTTCACTATTTTTATTTTATCAAAAATGGCCATTTTAACTGCAAATAACCTGTTTGATCTTCTTCAGTATGAATTTACTTTGTATTTCTGCTAGGGATAAGCTTGTGAAAATCTGGATATCTTAAAATACACGATTTTGAAAACTCTTACATTAGAGGCATTGGCCGTTTCCAAGATATTCAGCTCAGTATTTTATCGTGCATTTTAAATTGTTTTCTCCTGTACGAAGTGCTGGTGGTAATGCACCTATAGAAGGAGATTATTATCTGCAAACAACAGTAAAGCAGATAAGGTAAGTCTAGCACTAGAGAAGGTTATGCTGCCATTGAATTTAACGACCACGGCGGCAAGAGCGTAATAGCACTGCGTATTTCGCGTATTAATTAAGCTTTATACGTAATTGTTAGCAGTAACATGGTTTGATGCGCGGTAGAAATGGAAAACATCACGGAACTGCCTCTAACCAACACACAGCTTCTAAAAGCATTGTTCTAGCGCATTTTCAGGTGCAGAAATGTATACTACATATTAGCATTTCCAAAAGGGAGCTCCAGAGAGTTACTTTAATTATGTGTATTTCTCCAGGCGTGTTATGTAAAATGTATTAGCAAATAATAGCAAAATCCGATTGAAACTTTAGTTTTGGCAACATTTACTTACCTGATTTACAACATATCTGATGTGTTGCATTCACATGACTTTCTCTACTCTTGTACTAACCATTCTTACCAACACATTCCTATATCTGCTTCATGTTAGTAGAGATAAACATTTGCAGTAATTACCTTATCGTAAATTTTCTTTTAGGGGAATATGGGAGCACAGTAGGCTGTGAGCGACAGTCTTTTTTTAAAGTTGGTCGCTATATACTGACTTTGTATTTTCCTTCTCTTTGCGTGGCCAAGAGATTAAAAAGTGAATAACGACCTTCCATTTGAGAAAAGTATAAGTATTGCAAACCTTACATAAATAACAAAGAATATCTCCGAATGGTTCACTTCACTAAAAGTGCATTTGAACGTAACTTATGTTTGTTCTTTTGCGACTTATCAGCTATTCAAAGGTTATCAAGTGAAAACGGGACTACTCAGGCTAATGACAAAACATTAAAAATATACATTTCATTTGCCATAAAATATCTTAAACATATGGCATTTTAATTAAAATTTGAGAAAATGAAACTTTCTGAAAAATTATGATGGAGAATCCTTGTCGCATTCTTGGAAGATATTAAACATACCAATATTGTTTTGTAATCGACTTTTCGGACAGACAGACAGACAGACAGAGAGAGAGAGAGAGAGAGGCAGACAGACAGATCCAGACAGACAGACACACGTTTTCTAAAATGGTTTATTTGGATTCAGGGTGTTTCCAAAGATATATTTCCGGTTAAATCGGGACATCGAATTTTTGGGTGGTGTACATACTTTTCCTACTTGCTATACGTAATAAAGTAAAAACAGTCAAAAGAAAACACCGATGTGAATTATATCTCAACAATAAGTGAAAGTTGCACTCGAATGAGCATTTAATGAATTTGTGTTTTCCTTTATGAGTTCATTTAGTCAGCATGTCCTTTTTTCACATGATTTGCACACACACTGATCGTTTGCTTGGTGGAATTTCGTAGTTGTACACAGTAGATGGAATCTGTAGATTGCTAGACCTACTATGGCGTGCCCCTGTGGTTGGTTGTCTGTTTATCATGGCATCCGATATCCCAATAAACCATCCAATTTTGCTTTGAACGGATATTGAGGAACATATTTGTGTTCAGAACACTTGAAATATTGAAAAACAGTAGAAATCTGAAAAAGTGTAATTTCCTTCCCACACAAGCGGTTCCTTACGTTAAGGAAACTTCAGGGTGATGCCGGCATTGTAAGTGTATCGAGCAAGACCGCCTGTGAAGTATGTTGTCACGACATTACATTGTTAACAGCTACTGCATGCGACCACGTCTTGCCAGACATTCTTGAGCCACCACAGTCAAATTCCGAGCGCGTGTTTTAAGAGTTATTCCTCAGAGTAAATTATGATCTACTCCACGGCCTACTAGATACTCACGTGAAACAAAAAAGCTCTTTGACCTCCCAAGTCGCGAATCCACGTGTGTTTGCATACACGAGGGACATCTATAGCCACCCAAAATTCTCTTGTTTTTATAACCTCTTTGGTAGGTGGTCCCGTTGTTTTTATAAGCGCTTAATAACTTAAGAGGTAGCCGCCCGAGTTTTAACATAGAAATTACCTTTGAAAACAAATTAGTGGAATTCACAACGTTGGCGGTATCTTTACGCCTTTGAAACATATTAACCTTATAAAGTTTCCAAGGCATTCTTACCGACTTTTCTACGTGTTTTTCCCTCATTTCCCTCAGGAGGTTTTGCAATTGATAATGCAACATTAAATCCATTTTTTGCTTTTCATTTTGTTTTCACTTATATTATTTTCTTTGTAAAAATTTAGATCTAGTATAGGTATATTGATTGTATTATAAACGATTTAGTATATTTTATTGAATTACAAGCTATTTGATTAAACTCTTCGGTAAACACTGGATTGTATGTTTAATACTACATCTCAAAATTCCACTTATTAAACAAAATATATAGAAATAAAAATAGATGGTGCAGAAAGGCTGCACAGCAATTAAGGATAGAACAAATGAATCCTCGCGATATAGTGTTGGGTACAGTATATAACTGGGAATTATAATTTCATCAGTATTTTCTTCACCTTAGCTCTGAATTATGATGTTATAAACATACTATGCAACTTCATTTGTCATTGAAATTACACAATATAGTTTACTGTAAAATTCATGGCTTCACGATATTAATGAGGAAAAAGATACTCTACAATAGTTATCTATGTAATAACTAATGTATAATCTGATTATGAGAGGAGTGTATATTTAGTGTGTATGCAATTTTAGCATTAAAAGATGTAAAAATAATAATACGTTTGCTAAATGAAAAATTATAATGCACCAGAAGTCGCAAATGTATGACGTAATATGGTTGCTAAGCAGATGTTTCATTTGTTTCAACAGTTAGAGAAAAATGGAAGGTAATAACAAAACTATTGAAAAGTTGGATTGTATTCCGCTTGGAATTTTGAACGAAGCCAAGAGCACTGAGAGATTATTAATTCCAGAAAAATCAAAAGATGTTTAATAAAAAGAACATGAAAAGTTTGTGGATGGAGGAACGAAAAATACGTTAATTTAAGTAATGAAACCAGATTACTGGCTTACTTTTCAGAGCTGGTAGTTATGCCAACATTTATTTCGTCTTAATAAGGTAAGTATTAATTTAAAGTTAGATTTTAACTGCTGTTTTCTTTTACCAGTCGAAGATTTGTATAACTTCGACTCCTGCTGCACTTGCGACAGTGATGATTTCAGGTTTTCTTACAGGCACATTGGACAAAATTATGTTGGGCTGGTAATGACGTCATTACTGCCTTGTTCCCATGGTAATTGCGGCAGTTTATGCCGTCGTAGTAAGCCGTATTATTATTATTATTATTATTATTATTATTATTATTATTATTATTATTATTATTATTATTATTATTATTATTATTATTATTATTATTATTATTATTATTATTATTATTATTATTATTATTATTATTATTATTATTATTATTATTATTATTATTATTATTATTATTATTATTATTATTATTATTATTATTATTATTATTATTATTATTATTATTATTATTATTATTATTATTATTATTATTATTATTATTATTATTATTATTATTATTATTATTATTATTATTATTATTATTATTAAAGGAGAACTTATCACAGTATATCGTAGAAGGCGATTACAGAAGGTAGACTACATGAGTTCTGCATGTTTGTTTTTACTGCGGAACGGAGTAAATTAAGAGGCACCTATATGAAATGAGTAGTAATAAACGGCAAGAGAAAAAGTTTCTGATTGAAAAAGAAACAAAAATACTGAGGGAGGAAACGGTGAAGAGTGGTTAATGAGACGTTGGAATGGAGTAAAATAAAAAAGATGATATTGCCTTGGAAATTCATGACGCATTAAATCAGGAGAAGCGAAAGTTGCACCATTAACTCTCATTCACCGGAATGAAAAGGGCTGCCTGCGAGCTACGAGTAGATACAAAGAACTCCCTTTATAATAACTTCTTTTTTCTTCAAGTTCAACAAAGTGTTTTAACCTTTCAAGAATAGACTTCAATAGAACCGGAACGCTTTACCTTTTATTTCTCGGTCTTGCTGCATTTCTTCTACCGGCAGTTGCAATAACAGCGTGCCTCTGACTTGAAGTATACCATGTGTCAAATGTACGTAATTGGTCTCGAAAAACGCTTCCTATATGAGACATATTTAACAGAAATCATGCAATACCTACATAAATAACATATCACATCAAAAATTATTTTAACTCCTATACTTTCTAACTTAGAAATCTGAAATTTCGTGTAGTAATTACAATGATTGTTTACATAACGGAATATGTACAGAATTGGTGTATTTTTCCCAAAAGTGTTGTAACGGGGTTTTTATTTAATCTGTCGGATGTGCAGATGCCCCATCGCGTATCGCCCACCACGGCTTAGTCTCCGACGAAGGGCTTGACGATTCTTATTCAGTAATCTTAGGTGAAATACGGATCAGTGTTTGATTTTTGGAGAAATACTTCGTAAACCATAAGCGAAATTTTGGGCAACGACCAAGCACTATGAACTTGTTTATAGCACAAGTGAAGACAGTCTCTGTTGCCTCTAGTTAGAATGATTTCAGAGGGCTTACACAAGAAACTGCTTCAGTGATATTTCATTGAGCATTTTTGAGTTATCTTATCGACGATGTAATCCTGTGGAACAGAATTTCTATGTGTATTATTGTCTGACATAAAAAAAATCATTACTTTGATGTAAACCTAAAAATTCGTTGGAGCAAAATTTCACAAACCTTTAACTAAAATGTTTATCGAAATTCTATTCCACAGGATTATGCGGCAGGACCTTTGCTATAAAACTGCCAAACTTGATAACTGTACATATAACAGTTTTGGAGAAAATGCGCCTTAAAGATAAAAAAAATGCAAACTGAGTTAAAGATTTGCTTTGATTTTCATTGTTGCAGAGGTCTTTGAAGAGTAAACACTTCAAATCAAACTGACCTCAGTAAACGCATTTCTTGTTCACAGCCTTCTAAACGTGTGCAAACAATACCTGGGAAACTGCCAGTCAAAACAGCAAAAAATACAAAAATAGCGAACTATTTTAAACAGAAAGTAAAAAGGCAGCATGGTACGGTAATATTCATTGTTGTTTAAATTATTTTTGATAAGAAAATATTGCATTCCACCCAAACATTTGCCACCTACATTTCACCGGAAATACCCTTTATTCATCATTTTCGTTAACCGTCAGCCGTCAACTCCAGCTCTCCATTATAGCGGTCAATCGGGGTTCTGCTGTACTACTCAGACCTTGAGGTAGTGGAGCCACCTTCGGAATCTGATTAAGCAGCGATCGGCAAATCTGTACCGGCTGATGATATGACGTAAATCACCGCTAGAGGCAAGCAATGCGTCGCCCTGTTTCAGCCCTCCCTCATTCACTCAACGGGCGTTCAAACGAAAACAAGCAGTGGTGGACACCGTATCGATAGGTATGGCTCTATCGAAACCACGCAAGGAAGCTTCGTATCCCAAAAGGAATGGGAAGAACAATGCATGAAAATGCACGCCGGGTTTCATTCCCTGACGACACAATTCGTGTAAACGCGATAACCAATTTGCCGACTCCTGGTCTCAACTCAAGAACGGCCAGAGGGGTCAAAATGACCGTTTTCCGTGTTTAAGTCTTAACTAATTTTCCGAGAATGGTCCAAGGAAGATTTCTTGTTATGACTTTTATTCGTTTCGGAGTTATTTCCATCATTTAAAATATCTGCGCTTTTCGCTCAATCCAATTTGAATTGTATAAAGTTTTACCTTTAACGCCCAGAGTGGTCATATCCTTTAAGATAATATCACTGTTATCTCTTTTTGTATGCTCGACATTTATTTTATACATTTTATATTGAAGCTATATTCGATTATGATGCAACAATGAACTTCTACTTAAATTGAGGTCAATAATCGACTACAATGAGCAATAAGAGTGTCTTTCACTTTCGAAACTCAGTTTTATATACGTGACAGGTGAAGGTGAACATTTTTTTCTAAACGCTATTTAAGTGTAGATGAAATGCTTGCCGAGCTAGAAAGGGCTCTCGAAGATAATTCATGTGGAGGTGAGTTTTTACAGCAAACTAGAGAAGTATAAAATGAGTCATCAAACAGCAATAATAAGCGTTCTTCAGGTGTTGAAAATTAGCATTCACAATCTAGTATTATATATTATTGAGATCCGTCTCTTGAAAATAAATAAATAAATAAATAAATAAATAAATAAATAAATAAATAAATAAATAAATAAATAAATAAGTGAGTGAGTGAGTGAGTGAGTGAGTGAGTGAGTGAGTGAGTGAGTGAGTGAGTGAGTGAGTGAGTGAGTGAGTGAGTGAGTGAGTGAGTGAGTGAGTGAGTGAGTGAGTGAGTGAGTGAGTGAGTGAGTGAGTGAGTGAGTGAGTGAGTGAGTGAGTGAGTGAGTGAGTGAGTGAGTGAGTGAGTGAGTGAGTGAGTGAGTGAGTGAGTGAGTGAGTGAGTGAGTGAGTGAGTGAGTGAGTGAGTGAGTGAGTGAGTGAGTGAGTGAGTGAGTGAGTGAGTGAGTGAGTGAGTGAGTGAGTGAGTGAGTGAGTGAGTGAGTGAGTGAGTGAGTGAGTGAGTGAGTGAGTGAGTGAGTGAGTGAGTGAGTGAGTGAGTGAGTGAGTGAGTGAGTAAATAAATAAATAAATAAATAAATAAATAAATAAATAAATAAATAAATAAATAAATAAATAAATAAATAAATAAATAAATAAATAAATAAATAAATAAATAAATAAATAAATAAATAAATAAATAAATAAATAAATAAATAAATAAATAAATAAATGAATGAATGAATGAATGAATGAATGAATGAATGAATGAATGAATGAATGAATGAATGAATGAATGAATGAATGAATGAATGAATGAATGAATGAATGAATGAATGAATGAATGAATGAATGAATGAATGAATGAATGAATGAATGAATGAATGAATGAATGAATGAATGAATGAATGAATGAATGAATGAATGAATGAATGAATGAATGAATGAATGAATGAATGAATGAATGAATGAATGAATGAATGAATGAATGAATGAATGAATGAATGAATGAATGAATGAATGAATGAATGAATGAATGAATGAATGAATGAATGAATGAATGAATGAATGAATGAATGAATGAATGAATGAATGAATGAATGAATGAATGAATGAATGAATGAATGAATGAATGAATGAATGAATGAATGAATGAATGAATGAATGAATGAATGAATGAATGAATGAATGAATGAATGAATGAATGAATGAATGAATGAATGAATGAATGAATGAATGAATGAATGAATGAATGAATGAATGAATGAATGAATGAATGAATGAATGAATGAATGAATGAATGAATGAATGAATGAATGAATGAATGAATGAATGAATGAATGAATGAATGAATGAATGAATGAATGAATGAATGAATGAATGAATGAATGAATGAATGAATGAATGAATGAATGAATGAATGAATGAATGAATGAATGAATGAATGAATGAATGAATGAATGAATGAATGAATGAATGAATGAATGAATGAATGAATGAATGAATGAATGAATGAATGAATGAATGAATGAATGAATGAATGAATGAATGAATGAATGAATGAATGAATGAATGAATGAATGAATGAATGAATGAATGAATGAATGAATGAATGAATGAATGAATGAATAAATAAATAAATAAATAAATAAATAAATAAATAAATAAATAAATAAATAAATAAATAAATAAATAAATAAATAAATAAATAAATAAATAAATAAATAAATAAATAAATAAATAAATAAATAAATAAATAAATAAATAAATAAATAAATAAATAAATAAATAAATAAATAAATAAATAAATAAATAAATAAATAAATAAATAAATAAATAAATAAATAAATAAATAAATAAATAAATAAATAAATAAATAAATAAATAAATAAATAAATAAATAAATAAATAAATAAATAAATAAATAAATAAATAAATAAATAAATAAATAAATAAATAAATAAATAAATAAATAAATAAATAAATAAATAAATAAATAAATAAATAAATAAATAAATAAATAAATAAATAAATAAATAAATAAATAAATAAATAAATAAATAAATAAATAAATAAATAAATAAATAAATAAATAAATAAATAAATAAATAAATAAATAAATAAATAAATAAATAAATAAATAAATAAATAAATAAATAAATAAATAAATAAATAAATAAATAAATAAATAAATAAATAAATAAATAAATAAATAAATAAATAAATAAATAAATAAATAAATAAATAAATAAATAAATAAATAAATAAATAAATAAATAAGAGGGTATCTTCAGAAACTTGCAGATTGTCCACGCTCTGAGTACTTGAAGAATCGCCCACTTCGTACGACAACAAATGATAATGAAGGGCAATGGTGATGACGTTGAAAAACAAATGCCACCAAAACGGAGGAAATGGCAAATTCTTAAATTCTATACATTGTAATAAAATACATTTTGGAAAATGAAGAGAAATTCAATACAAATGAAGGATAAACTATTTATAATTTAAATTAAAATGAATAATTTTATTGCTATGTTCATTTAATAAGTACAATGATCAATCACATTTGTGTGGTTCGATGGGATTTATTGATAAGATTTATAGGTATCAAACACATTAAAATATAATAAATACAGTTTAAAAAAAATCTGATGTGTTGCACTCACATGACTTTCTCTACTCTTGTACTAACCATCCTTACAAACTCTTATTCCTATATCTTCTTCGTATTAGTTAAAATGAACATTTGTACAAATTATTGCTTATTTCCTTGTAGGTGCAAGGGGAATATTGGAATACAGTAGGCTTTGTGTGATAGTCAAATCTTTTAAAGCTTTGAGATTCCGTTCTCTTTGTACACGTAACATATAAAAAAATGAACAACGATGACCCATTTCAAGAAACTTCCAAGTTTTCCGAAACTCACACACATAACAAGGAATATCTCCGAAATGGTTCACCCTACAAGAAAATTTATTGAGACATAAATTGTGTATTTTAGTAAGACCTACATTTTTTGTATAGTATAATTTGGTCTATCTCTAACGGTTTACCAGTTATGCAAAAGTCGTCCAGAGTAAATACGACTACAGGGGCTATAGCCAGAAAATTGAAGATATACACTTCATTTGTCATAAAAATATCTCAAACATATGACATTTTAATCAAAATCGTTAGAGCCATTTTCAAGAAAATCAAAATTTTCGAAAAATTTTCCATGTAAAGGGTAGCTTAGGATGGGGCTGTTTTCTTCAAACTCTTCGTGTCACATCCTTGAACGACATTAAACTTAAATACCAACTTTGGTTTTTAACCGACTTTTCGTTTTTGAGCTATGCTGTCCACAGACTGACAGACTGACAGACACACAGACACACACACGGACCTTTTTCTAAAAATGCTTTTTTTGGATTCAGGGGGCCTCAAAACATGTATTTCCGGTGAAATCTCGACTTCGAATTTTTGGGTGGAATACAATACTTCCCCTACTTACCAGTAGAGAAAGTAATAAAAATTAAGAATACTAAATGTATAGACTAGGGGTCAAATTTAACCTCTTGAGCATTAGAGGAGATAAGGCTGGGCGTCCTATTGTTAGTGACAACAGTAGCGACAATAATAGGTCTGCCGCTTATCAGTCAACTTTTCCTACAATGAAAGTTGGCACAACGTTTATTACTTGCTCGCCAGCCCATACACACGTGCAGCGCGGAGCGATACATTATCTCATAGTATCAATAAAACCGGTGCAGAAAGCCTTTAAACCTTTAAAAACAATAAAAACACACATACTGCTAACGACCTGTGTGATGTGCATTTAGAGTACAAACTACAAGTGACATTACAAACAGTACTGAGAAATGCTTCACCTTGTGCGGGGGTTAACGACACATTAATCTCAGAAAGTGGGACACTGCCCCATTATCACCCCCCCCCCCACACACACACACACCCGGAAATAATTGCGTGCCCCTCTTCCCACAAATCACTGGACCGATAATAATTTTTCCGGAAACAATCGCGCCGAAAGGTAGGCAAGCTACCCCATTCAGTTTTTGTATCGCTAGCCCCGGGGCTGCCGCCCTTTGTGTGCACAGGTGTAGCTACCTCTTTAAACTTTCAGCAGTTCATATTTTTCGTGTTACAAGAACAAAATTGGAATTCACTAGCGCCCTCTCTGAAACAACGCGCAAAACAATGGAACGGAGTTCTCACGGAATGAACAATGGCGAAGCGCTAGCCCTTGCATCTCGGTGGAATAAGCCAAGTTTGCGTCGAGTTAACACTGGTATTTATATCATTAACATTTACCTTATTGCTTAGTAAATGTACATAACAGGAGGAAACCGTTTTACATTTTCCCCGCCTTTATTGTAAATTATTGGCAAGTGTGTTGGCAGACCAAGTACAAGCAGTATTTCACGGTTATCAACCTAAACAAAACTGCAGTGTTTATACCAACTCTGCCATATTTAGCGTTGCCAATCCACCTGCAGCTCCTGTTTCTTTTAACAGATGAATAATTTAGATGTGATAGTATTTATACAGGCTTATCGGAATAATTGCAGAAAGGAGGGATAATTACCGCATCCGCATATTAATTATGCCCGTAAACCTACGGTAAAAAGAAATTTACACGGTGTCTAGTAGAATTTAAAAATCAAATTGAAGGTGATTTCCAGGATTTTTCAAGGAGACACGCATTTTTTGAAAATCAAGTTCATTTCCACTATATTGCAGGACACCGTCAGTTTCTGCATATAACCTTATTTCCTACAAATATTCATGACATATACGATAGTTTGAAAGTAGTGAAACATATTTTATTAATTGAGTATATTATCTGTTCCCAAGGATTTTTTATTCTTAAAATTCTTAAGAGTTGAAGCTAGTTATCGATGCAACAATTGTGAAGTCGAGTTAGAGTCACGCGTTGAGAGAACAGTTTGAAGCAACAATACTTCACGGCGCTTGAGAATGTTTCCCAATGCCTTCAGTTCACTGCTTGCCGCCGTTTGAGCAATGAGGTTCCTTTCCCTGGGTGTGCGTGATTGAAAAGTTATCAACAGCAAACAGGACTACATCGACTGTAGCATAAAATTCAAACTATACATTTAATTTGACATAAAAATATCTTAACCATATGAAATTGTAATGAAAATTGTTAGGGCCATTTTAAGAAACTTAAAATTTTTAAAAAGGTTTCCATGCAAAGGGTAGCTTAGAATAGAGGCCTTTTAGACTCACAGCGTCTCAAAACACATTTCCGGTGAAATTTTGTAATCGAAGTTACTACATGGTAAATGTAAAGCTCAAATAAGCAATTGGTTTAAATATTACTTTTCGTTGCGCACGTCTCTTCGTCGTTCATAAGTCATTTTTATAAGCCACCAATTTCTCTTATGTGTTCTGGTTCTAATAACAATGGATTTGCAGTGTAAATATTTTCCACATCTCCATATACCTCATATAACCAAGTGGTATTGCATCGTTTGAAATGATTTCAAGGCAAGCATTTGTGATTTATATTCTAAATGATTAGAAGAATAAATAGCCCTATGATATTTTTATCACATTTTTTACGTTTCTTTAATAGAACATTTCACGCCAAAATTATAATTTGCATGTTAAAGGCATCACCTAAACTATTTATGTATGTGCAAGGAAAGAATTACATTTCAGGCACAATCCACAATAATCGTTTATTTTCGACTTCCCCCAGCAAGTTAAAATCTGCGTGAAAGAACGGCCCTTGTTTTGACAAGGCGTTGAATAGAGGCCCGGTCGCGCTTCACTTGTCTTGAATGGCTCGGTCGATCATGCAGAACCCTGCATGCATACGGAAAGCAAGATTTATATTGGCATAAATTGACGACTTCCGTACGTGCAGAATTTCAATTTACAAGCGTAAATCATTGCAACTAACATAAATAAACTGTGTGATAAAATGCGCGGCAGTGGATTTGTCAGCGTGGGCGGTCTTGGGTTAAAGTTTGCATTTCTTGTCGGGGACATAACGAACAGAAGGCGATCCGAAAGAGTTTAACGTGAAATACGTAACGAAATTGACGTGCAACAGATAAAATATCTTAATTCATACATTCATATGATACTTTTCTATCCATATTTTTGTAAAACATACTTGTAAAAGCTTTAGTTTTTATTTACTTCACATTAAACAGAATACACAACTGAAAATGCGAGGTTCTAAAGTTTTCAGGAAATTTAGCTGACAATTAATTTTCTATGTTGTCGTATATCGGCATTAAAGGGTTTTAAATTTCAGTATGATATCTCCTTTAACTTCCCAGCCTTGAAATGTTAAATATGAATTTTATTATCCTGTGCCAAATGCTCCATACGATGCAATTTAAAAATTGTGGTTTTTTAAAATTCTGTAATATTTATCTGATTCTAACGTAAAAATCTGTCATAATTTTGTTTTACTAGCCTTAGCTCAAAAGAAAATTTTTAAATTCTGTCATTTGAAATTTCGAGTTTTAACTTTTATGTATACAGCTTTAAAAATATTTAGGTATAGTAGGACCAAACGACTGAGTAAGGAAAGTATTGTGAACGTAAAACACGTTTTAAAATTCAAACTTCGGTCGTATTAAGTCGCTAGTTACCTAAATTATTTCAGTGTCTACTAATAATCTTTAGTTTAACAGGGATTTGCCTCCAGTTACTTTTTGCAAAGATATGATACATTCATGGGACTCAAAAACAAACTGTAATGCTTGGTTACTGAGTGAAAGGGAAAGGATTCATGCACGAAAGGGGGTGGGCTAGAGTGAAAGGTGACGTCATTAGCTAATCTGAGAAAAGCCCGGCCACCATTGATTTTAAACAAGAAGTTTCAAGTTGTAGATGGAGTTTGTCGTACTTAATCGAAAAATTGTGAGGCCTTACAAACGGATAACTTGGAAAATGGAAATAAATGTATAACTTAACTATAAACTGAATACCTAACTTTTCGCAGGACACTACACAGCACTCTCTTCTCTTCTGTTTCACCCACTCCCTCACTGCATCATCCACTGCACCATGGCGTCCTTTCTTAGGACAAACTTGGGCAACCATCTGTCTCAAATTAGGCTGTCCACAATTCATATACATACATTTTTATACTTTCTCTACTGATGAGAAGGGGAAGTATTGTATTCCACCTAAAAATTCGATCTCGAGATTTCATCGGAAATATATTATGGTTGAGACCCCTGAATAAAAAAAAGGCATTTTTAGAAAAAGCTCCGTGTGTGTGTGTATGTGTGTGTGTGTGTGTGTGTGTGTGTGTGTGTGTGTGTGTGTGTGTGTGTGTGTGTGTGTGTGTGTGTCTGTGGACAGGATAACTTAAAAATAAAAAGTCCTTTAAAAAGCAAGGTTGGTATTTAAGTTTAATATTTTTCATGCAACGCGAAAATTTTGAAGCAAATAGCCCCACCCTAAACTACCCTTTACATGGAAAATGTTTCGAAAATTTTTATTTTCTTGAAAATGACTAACGATTTTGATTAAAATGTCATATGTTTAAGATATTTGTATGATAAATGAAATGTATATTTTGAATTTTCTGGCTGTAGCCCCCTTGTGGTCCTGTTTACTCTGGATGGCTTTTGAATAACTCGTAAACCGTAAGAGATAAACAAAATCTTACTGTACAAAAAATCTAGATCTCACTAAAACACACAATTTATGTCTGAATATATTTTTTTTGTAGAGTGAACCATTTCGGATATATTTCTTGTTATTTGTGTCAGTTTCGAAAAACTTAAAACTTTTGTGAAATGGAATATCGTTGTTCATTTTTTATATGTTAAGTGTGCAAAGAGAACGGAATCTCAAAGCTTTAAAACATTTGACTATCGCACAAAGCCTACTGTGTTTTAATGTTCCCCTTGTACCTACAAGGAAATAAGCAATAAGATAATTTGTACAAATGTTTATCTCAACTAACACGAAGAATATATAGGAATAAGAGATTGTAAGAATGGTTAGTACAAAAGTAGAGAAAGTCATGTGAGTGGAACACATTAGATTTTTTTTTCTAAAATTCCTTCACAAAACTTGGCAGCTCTTACAATTAAGGGGGTTTTATTTTCGAGTAAACACAGTAGTCTAGCCGCTTGCACCTCTAGTACTAAGAAACTATTTCTACCTTGTTTTACATTGTGTTAGTAATGTAAAATGGTAGAGTTGTCGCGGAGCTAAAAGGAAACCCTCCCCCCCCCCCCCCCCCCCAACGTAGTCCTCTCTTCGTTTGAGCTTAATTGAACTTGGCTGAACTTTTTAAAGTTTTCTCAGAGGAGTTAAACTTCCTTTATTTCTTTTACTCGGGGTGTGATTCCGCATACTTAAAGTCAAGGAAGGGTTTTAATTAAATCTAATGAAGGATTATGCTTTGGATCGTTTTTATTAAATCTCAAGTAAACCGGGTGAAAAAGTATATTTCTCAACTTATCATCTTGCTATAGAGTCCCTGTGTTGGAATTTCCTTCTTTTTAAACCTACAACTGAAAAGATTAGCTTAACTTCTCTCTTTGTAGATATGAAATAATGAAATTTGCAAAAGAATATTATGATTGGATTTTATTAAAATTTACAAAACCCATGGTTTCTGTAGATACTAATTGTTACAGTATTCATTTGAATATGCCGTAACATATATTTTATTCTGAAAACAGGATCCTTGCTTCTCAATTACCTAGGTAAATTTTAATATTATAATATTGCGAGAAAATGAGAGTTTTTCTGTCACTTTTTTAAACTGAAGCACAAAGCATAGATTTCTTTTACCGTTATTAACACAATCTACAGTTCTTCGTGATCTTACAGCTGTTTACTATGGTGGTAACCTTGACACAGTTTGTCTTTCTTAACAAAGACGTACATACGTCACGTGACGTATGCATTTAATTGAAGCAGTTTTAGTGAGTGTTGATTGATTGTATCGTGAAACCCAACCGTTTGTGAGTTTGTATGAATGGTTAGTACAAGAGTAGAGAAAGTCATGTGAGTGTAACACATCAGCTTTTTTCTATACTCTTTTCTTCGACATAGTTCTCTTTTCAAAATACTCCTATAACCATAGTTTGTAACTTTTTAGCTTAAAATTTTCTTGACAGTTTCAGGAATTACGGATTTAAAAATTATCATGTTTATAAAATATGAAGTAGTCGATTGGAATTGATTGTTTTCCATAACTCAGATTGAAAAAGTTTATAAAATCAGTAAGATGGGAAGAAAAAACATGGTTTTCACTTAAAATAATTAGAATTAAAAAAACTCTGTAACAACGTTTATATTTGTATAGTTATCTCAAATTAAAAAAAATTGGGAGTGACAGGAAAAATCACAGAGTCCAAGAGAGGTATCTCATTACGATATCAAAAACTGATTAGCTATAAACAAAAATTAATATCTTAATGATTTGATATAACCCGTTTAAATGTTGTCTGTAACACATACTTTATATTCCGAGTATACGGTAAAATAGTCGAAGGAGTCAGAAGAAAACTACGAATTTTCATTTTCACAGATGCAGTCCATTAAATGTCCTAAAAATGTCTTAACAATACATACTATTCTCACACCCAGTAGCATGGATCTTTCTCGAAATTCATAAGTAGTCGACAGCCGAGGTTACTTGTCCTGAGGGACAATTTGGTTTCAGAAGACATTGACATGAAATAGCCTAGCGTAGACTTGCGCTTTGCCAAAGCACAGTACAAAAATGACGTAGTAAATGTAAGGATTATGGTAGTATTGGTAGAATTGGTAGGGAAAGAAACATTAAACAAAATACAGCGAATTAAGAAATTTAACAAGAAATTTAGAAATAATGATCACGTAAAACTGGTATCATGACTTAGATCACTGTGACCGAATAAAAATTCCGGTTTTCAGAAGAGTGTAGTAAAACATGATTTTAGAAACTCTGAAGTGTTGCAGTCACGTGATTTTCTCTACTCTTATACTAACCATTCTTACATACTCTTATTCGTATATCTTCTTCGTGTTAGTTGAGATAAACATTTATACAAATTATTGCTTATTTCCTTGTAGGTGCAAGGGGAATATTGGAATACAGTAGGCTTTGAGCGATAGTCTAATCTTTTAAAGCTTTGAGATTCCATTCTCTTTGTATGGTTAACATAAATTAATAACGGTGTTTCATTTGACGAACGTTTGTTTTCCGAAACTGATACAAATAACAAGGAAAACACACACACACACTCACACACACATACACACACACACACACACACACACACACACACACACACACACACACACACACACCGATGTTTTTCTAAAAATGCATTTTTTGTCCAAGGGTGCTCAAAATATATATTTCTGGTGAAACCTCGAAATCGAATTTTTGGGTGGAATACAATGTTTCCCCTACTTACCAGTAGAGAAAGTAAAAAATAAAGATAGTTATTTTCTATATTAATGTTTAAAGAGACGTAGGAGCGATTACTGTATGTATAAAAGATATATGACACTTGTGTTGCGGCAGGACACCAAAGTAGAAACAAATCTGGGTCCTTCAGGTCCTTCCATGAACACAACCCGCACTCCATCAACTTCCCCCGTGTGTGTATTCATGAAAGCATCTTTTTCATACACTGTGCCGCTCGCAACCCAACCCAAAAAACGCGCGCAGAAAAAAATGGAAGTGCCGGCGGCGGATACGTGAAATAACAGGGAAATTATACTTCCTCTCTTGTCTCCGCCGCCGCCGCCGTCGCCGCCGCGCAGTACCAGCCGCCACTGTGCGTATTAACCGGATTAGTGCATAATGCAGACTAATTTAGAGTGGGTAGGAGGGCAGCGCATGAATAAATTACCACCATCTACCCAGCATTACACATATCATATGAGAAAGCAGGCTTTGTGGGGCCGGGGAAAAAGTATACACATAGCCAAATAGCAATATGTTGATTTGAGCATCATTGCGCATCTATGCTTTCAACTGTCTACACTTCCTTAATGCATTACAACATACTTGTTAAACATAACCTTTTGTGTTGCTTTTACAAAGTGTATTATGCTTCTAAGCGAAATATACGACTGCCAAACTAGGTTAGTTACACATTTCGCTATAGATACCAAAAACAAATTTAGTAAAATGCAAAGCTATCATAGTTATTTAACGAAGCCTTCGCAGATTCCGTTTCTGCCCTCTCTTTACCCCTCTCCAATCACTGAACGGTATTCAAGCTACTGTCTAGACTTAATTAACCTGGGCCCGGATGTTTATGAAATCAATATTTTTTGTTCGTGTTTTTTTCCTATGGAAAATATAACAGTGTCTTGCTTACCTTCGGGTATCGCTTTCTTTCATTCTCGTTGTCCATGTACTGCGTTCAGGCGGCGTGGCGATCACTGGGTACAGCTGTTGGTTATCAACAGAGCAACACGTGTGTATAACCAACACATTTCGAGTAATGTTTAGTGTTCTTGTTGTTTATAAACTACTTTCTTCATTAAAATGCACAATTTTGTTGTAAATATGCCTAAGTCAGGCGCAGAAGGAACAAGAGCGTGGCGTGAGAGAAAACATGCGGCTGAAGTGACAGTTGAGAATGTGAATGATAAACACAATCTATATTATTCAAAAGGATTGATGAATAATTAAAATGTTTCCCTGTAATCCAAAAGTTTCACTTCTATCGCGTGTTTTACGACACACCCTTTCTCCGTTTATTGTGTTGGTACCAGTAGGAGAAAACATTTAATTCGAAAGCAGAAACTGTATTGCAATATAATTTACTACATAAACATGCTTAGAGCTATTACGATACGAGTTTTAATTCCAGTATAAACATAGAAAAAAATTATAGCAGGATTAAATGGTTATTAGTTATCTCCAAATAGGCGTTCCACTGAAGGCGTGACGCAGAGTGGGTAGGGATAAAGTATGCGTATCGGAACTGATTTAGAATGCCTTCTGCACGGTCAATGACCTCGCACTACCTAGGCAAGTAGATAATACATGGAGTTGTGAAGCAAAACAGATTAACCATAGTGATATTTGTGCATTTAACAAAACTGCAGGTAATAAATTATGCGATAGATTTATGAGAAAACTGTTAGACGAAGAGAAAAAACAACAAAGACACGAAGTAGATGCTCTTTAAGGCACCAATTGTAAAAATATCTGTACTTATACCCTAGCACGTATATACAGGGGAATGGGGCATCAGTCAAATTTTTAAAAAGTGGGTTGCTCTAAGTTCCCTCTGAAATTTCTCACACTTTTCATGATAATCGAGTGAAACTACTGAATTGTTACAGAACTTTAAAAATAACAATTGAAAAATTGTGATCAATAACGAATATCTCGGAAATGGTCAACACAAAATCTTATGTTTACACTCACATGACAGCACATCTTTCACTAGTACATATAATCTGACAATGCGTAACTGTGTGAAAAAATATAAAAGCAAGAAAAGCTCACGATGTTTTAGCTTGAAATATGGGTAACTACTGCATAAATAGTGCATACGTTTATTATTTATATATTTGTTAATTTATTGCTTTTTATAGTAAATAATGCGCAAGTCATTAGAGCAATAATTTAATAAAACTGCTTCAGTTCCATAAAACTGTTTATTTTTTCTTATGTATGCGTTATTTTAACCGCTAACTATCGAAAATGGACAGCAAGATTACATATATTACGCATGTTGGTACTCCAATAAAGCTTTATAAACTATTTTTTGGCTTTTAGCCATTTAGGATTTATTTCTAATGTGACACAACGACAAAATCAGTCCAATTAGTCTTTTCTTAATTTATTTTCCTCCAAAACTGCACAAATACACTGTTCTCTTTTGTTGATGTTAACAGTCTTTCATGCAACTCAGAATTGTTTTCTTCTCGCAACTTTGACTCACCAATGCGGCAGGAAATGACGTGGCTTGTCGCTTCTCCAACGAAGTATGAACGATTCCTTTAATCTTTTTTGACGAATATCTCTGGCACAGTACGGTTCAATGAGTATGTTTGTTAATCTCTACACTAGATTAAATTTATAATATTGAATTTATTTAAGCTTTTAAACGAATATATTCAGTCTATTATCACAAATTATGCAGTCATATGTCTTGGCGTCTTTTCAAATCTCGCTACGGGTCCACATGCACGGATTACAATTTCTTATGAGTCAATATCTTTGCTGTTATTAGTGCCGCGTCGCAGAATCTACACTTATTTGAAGAACTGTCACTCTGTATTTCGCCAACACTATAAATATCCGTTTGAAGTTCACTTTATATTCAGAAATCACTCAAACTATTGCGGACACTTACAATTTCCGTTCTGAAGTCCAATCGAGCCATTTAAAAGAGACAATTGAAGTTAGTCTTTACTAACTATATTTACAATTTATGGTATCAGCAGGCTTTTCTGCCGCCTCTATAATCCCGTATTTAATCGTTCTAGAGGGCTTGCAGGGAATCTAACGATTAATGAGAAATAGTAATAATAATAATAATAATAATGATAATAATAATAATAATAATAATAATAATAATAATAATAATAATAATAATAATAATAATAATAATAATAATAATAATAATAATAATAATAATAATAATAAAAATAATAATAATAATAATAATAATAATAATAATAATAATAATAATAATAATAATAATAATAATAATAATAATAATAATAATAATAATAATAATAATAATAATAATAATAATAATAATAATAATAATAATAATAATAATAATAATAATAATAATAATAATAATAATAATAATAATAATAATAATAATAATAATAATAATAATCTCTGCAGTCAACCACTCTGGTACCTGGAATCTAAAGCAGAGCGCGTATGTACTTTTTTTTTTATTAATTTCTTACAAAATACACCAGCAGATCGTTTAACAATTTTACACAGAAAGCTTAATACCTACAAATATAGTTTAAAACATGCCACTGTAAAATGATACTATCTCTAACGATTGAATTGCTTAGCATTTATTTAAAGCTCTGCACTTCAACACAAAATGCAAACACTAAATTGAAAACTGACTCACTAAAAGCTGACCGGCGTCAAATTATGTTTTGGGTTTTTTGGGAAGTCATCTAGAAACATTTCCTTTGCTGCATCTGCATAAATCAATTGTCTATTAAGGCTATTAAAACATCCATCTAAAATAGAAATAGACTCTAATTATTAAGTATAGGACAGTAGTGAGGGAGTATGAAAATAAAGGATATCTAATCTGAGTCTAAAACAAATTTAACTTTAAAGAGATTATAATTGCTTTAAAGGCAACAATATATACTTCAAATGCTTTTCAAAGTATTAATATAAAATATAATATTAGCCTAGAATAGCATTTTTACTGTATGTATACTGGTAATGAAGTTGGTATGTTGGCAGCACTGCTGAGTTACGGGAATATCTACACACTGCACTGCTCTCTGGTGGCATTTTTAATGCATTAGTCTAACAAGAAAAGTTAATGAATAGAAAATTACGTGGAGGAGAGCTCACTTTTTTGTTATTATTATTATTACCCTTGTTGTTACTATGGTTACACATTCCACGCTGTTCTTTAAACTGAGCTGTGCTATTGGATTATTGTCCATTACCGTACGAACGTCTGTCAGATCTCATGACTGAAAACAAATGAAGCTATTTTAACAACGAGCAAAGATCATCTGAAACAGAAAACAGGACAACTGAAGCCAGAAAATGCACTCCCATTGACGCGCATTATGGAGGAAGAGTTATTCTAAACAACATCCAGTATGGATAATTTGGTTACAGTGACGTAATTGGACTACGTTATAACTTCAAAAAATCTGATGTGTTGCACTCACGTGACTTTAGGCTTTGTGCGACAGTCAAATATTTTAAATCTTTCAGTTTCCGTTCTCTTTGCACGCTTAGCATATAAAAAACTGAACAACGATGATCCATTTCAGGAAAGTTTTCAAGTTTTCCAAAACTAACAGAAATAACAAGGAATATCGAAGTAGCACTGAAAAGAACACTATAAGATTGTGTGGCTTTTCATTTAGAAGTGACTGATTATATAGTTTGATGGCCACCTACAAATATCAGTGGACTGTGAAGTGATAGCAGATGCTTAATTAAGCACATGGCAGTGGAGCAATTCCTCCGCTCTTATCATATAGCTTGAGAAAGCAGGATGTTTATGGGCTTTTTCAGCTGAATGGATAGGTTAGCCGTTTTATCCGTTCCTCCAATAACAAATAACAAATTAACACATATGGCCTATGTAATGAAGTTTTAAACAACTTGAAAGGTGGTTATTAAAAATAATTGTGCTCCTGCTTCTATGATTTAATACAATATGCTTTCCTTTATGCATTTTGTTAAATTGAAGTTAATATATATTACATTAAAAATCAGCAGAAGTGTTATGTGCAATAAAACTTCAAATATTAGCTCCTGAATATTAAACTCAGTTTCAAGCTCGTATTAGGCTTGAAGCAAAATATTGTTATAATGAATTGTAATTGAAAGTTGGTGTAAGACGCACTTGAATGTATACCAAATAAATGCATGACCTAACAACAAGGGTTTCTCATTAGAGAGATGACCCTTTGGGCCCCACATTGTTGGTACTTGTCGGGCCGCGGGCACGACACGATCCCAATTACTCTGATTCTCCCGCCAGGCCTCTGATACACTTCGGAAAAGGATTCTCTTGTGCTGATATCTACCTATACTTCATTATTTTGTTATATGCTTGGACTTCACAGCAGCGCTATCTGTAATATCGAGAGCAGTTTTGCGGTTTTCAGTGTCATAAAATCTTCACGTAGTTTCCCAAGAGCAAGTTAAGGTGTCACAGATGGACAACAAGCAGCTCGATAAACAGCTGGTTTCCATTTTAAACCCAAAAAATCAAATTAAAAATTCACAACCTTTGGAAATGGATCTTCTGATATTATTTTGTATAACCTAACACAAATTATAAAAAAATCTCTTTTTTAACGCCTGAATACGACTGTAATGGTTTTCTTTAATGTCCAGGACTCACATAGATCAACTTCGATACTACCATTACGTCACAGAAGATGATCTGCGTCTATTTGAGTTGTTCTTAATGTTCTTTTAATTGTGTCACACATCAATTATTTAAAATACCTTCATCAAAATAAGTAGCAACCTAAATAATTAAAATATTGCGCTTGTTTCAGACATTTATTTTCTAATACACTTTTTACTCCTATAGTATATATTTAGATTTGTAATTATAATTTTAAACTTGTATTCCATTAGAATTTGATATAATATGACTGACTAACTTCTGCATTTGCTAAACTTTTTATTTCAGTTCCTCCATTACAAACATCTGATGGTGCTTCTGCTTTCCTTCTATTTAAGATATGGCCCAAATAAATGTTAAAAGTCTTGGGTTTCCTTGTCTTACACCTTGATTTGTTAGTATATTTCCACCAAAATAATTAGGAGAATTCAGTTTAAAACAGTGCCACTATGCACATTTCTTACACATTTTATTAAGTGGGTTGGTAATCTATACCATTCAATAATTTCCCATGTTTCTCTGTCAAGTTCATGAAAGACTTTCTCAAAATCCAACGATAGACAGCACTCTTTAGCTGTGGCAAAATTAACTTGCCTAGAATTATACCTCTGGGTTGGTGAAACTTGTATCAGGATTACATATTGTTGTCCGTCAAACGTTATCTATTAGAAGCAACAATGCTTCCCGCGGCCTAATAATGTCAGTAAGTTCCTTTGCACCAGTCCTTTGCCGCCGATAGAAGCTATGAGATTTCTCTCTCTGAGTATGCGTGAGTGGTTTTGAAAGGATGACCCAAATTCCAATTATAGCGTCTTTTAATCAAGCATCAATATTTTTTTTCCTTCTCACTTGAGACGTTGCCAACCAATATACGTGTATACGTGTTTTATATAATCCACCAAACAAATTAATACTATTTATACAATTATAAACAAATAAACTTTATGATGATCACTTTGTCTCCGTTAATTTTAACGCTCTATGACACTCCAACAATTGTTACGTCTGTTCCCTTCGACAGACTGGTTACAAGTGACGGTTTGCGCTTCAAAATGACGCCACGCTATGAAAAACGATAACAAATTACTACAAATATCTCAAACATATGCTATTTTAATCAAAATCGCTAGAGCCATTTCCAAGAAAATAAATTTTTCTAAAATTTTCTTTGAAAAGGGTAGTTCAGAGTGGAATTTTTGGGTGGAATACAATATCTGCTCTAGTTACCAGTAGTGACAGTAATAATGGAGTTAAATGTTTATCTAACGGATAAATTAAAGTAAATGAGAACGTGCAAGTAAATAAAGTTACTGTTAGTGTCGAGTTTCGAACCAAAGCCTCACTGTGGCATAATCTGTTATTTATAGTAGGTACATTATCTAGTTTATTCTGTAAAGTGTGGATTTACCTCACAGATTACACTTCAAGGGAGCCGAGCTCTGTGCGCACGGTAAATTGAATCACTCTCGTTCCCAAAACCATTTCCGCATTCCGGCCAATCGTATTTCATGCATAAATGTTTCAAAACCAGGTGAATTGTGAAAAAGCACCTCATACAATTAGGTTATCGACTATCCTATGTGAACTTTCAGCGCAATCTGGTGACACGGACGTGAACAGAATTAGCACCCTTGCTTAAAGAGGTAATCTCATTACAAGGAACACTGGAGGTTGGGTTTTTGGTTTGTGCCAAGAATTCATCTGTCACACTCACACTATTTATGGTTATAGCTTCCCATGTTCTATTTCGCTACCCAGGTTTGTACTAGGCAGAATAATTCCCTTATCTACTATAAGTAACGACAAAAAATTAACAGAACTATTTACGACATACGACGGCTCTCCCAGAAGTGCCCGAGCTGACGTGTAGATGGCTGTTGTTTCAAACAAATGACTATGGTGGAAAGTACCAACTTTATAGAGCTTACGCTTATCGATGCTACGTTGTTTAGTGCTTTTTAAAAAAAGCTGTAAATCGTATACTGACTGGAAGTTTGCATATGAGTAAGTTCTGCGCAAGATGGGTGTCGTGATTCAGTCGAGTGTTTGACGATGTTTTTTCTTTAATTCATCACCATGCATCCTTCACAGCTGAGACGAAGGAACAGTCGAAACAGTGGATTGAAAGGAGAATACGAAAACAGTTGCATCCGAGGTGGCGTCATTTTCTTTCTTTTTTTTTTTTTTTTTTTTTTTTTTTTTTTTTTTTTTTTTTTTTTTTTTTTTTTTTGCGGGGGGAATTCACGTGGGATAGTTTTCATTATTTTTAGAAAGGTAAAGCAACAAATGCTGAGTATTATGGGAACTGGTTACATAGTTTGAACTCAAGTAAAAGCGGCCACATTTAACAATATTATTCTGGTTGAGAAAGTTCAACTATATGTTGTGTTCATGCACGGAAAATTTCAGCGTTCTACTTCTTATACTTTGTTTACATTTTAAGAAATGTAAAACCACACTTTTATTTTACTCTACAATGTATAAGAACCCTTTCTTCCAAAACGAGCCTTGAATTTTGTGCGAAGTATCCTGCAAACACAGAAAGCATATACCCAGATTAAGAACGCCTGCAGTTTAGACATTCTGCAAAACAGCTCCGTATGGAGGGTTATCCATGTACCCGGGTAACTGCAACAGTCGTTTGTTAGTGATATAACTTGTTCTGTAATACTTAAAGGATTTTAAGCTAATAAAAGAGGTTTACATAACCAAACTAACTGTTGAGTAACAAAATTTCAGGCGACTTAGTCTGGGCATCATAATAATATTATATTGATTCTTATTTACCTTTATTGCGTTCAGAGATCATTGACAGACATCTGAAGATCGTTTGGCAATACGTTCATGCTTACCTGTAAACAAACCAGAGATTTATATTATGAAAATAAATTTATAATGTTAAAAAAACTGAAGAGTTGTATTCATACAACTTTCTCTACTCATTCTCTAGAAGTTATTCCAATAAAAATACAAAATTTTGAAGGTCTCTAGTGAAAAAAGAAGAGAACTACAATTTGGAGAAAAGAAGGGAGGAATAATCACAATGGTAGGATGAAGAAATAGTGGAAAAATAGAAAATAAAAATAAATTATTTTTTCCTCTTTCCGTTTATAGGTATATAAAAAGTAGGGGGTTTTGGTAGACGTGGATCTTCCTGAGAAATACGAACCACCATGGGAATCCTACTATGTGCATATTCGAGTTAATTAAAAAGGGCCGTTTGATCCAATCAAGCTTGGCAGCAGATACACCTCCGCACGATGTAAACTAATTACTCACTCACTCACTCCCAAAGTCAAAAGTCTGTCTGTCTGTCTGGATATTCAATTAAAACTCTACCTGACTTGTGTGTAGGTTTGTTTGTTCTGTAACTGACCTCAGTGTCGGCCCATGTTCAAATTACAAGTTTTCTAACACCGTTTTACATTATCAATCACGACAGCCGCAGTTCGAATCCCGACGTTTGTAACCTTGTGTCTCGTATGCTAGTTGTGTTAGCCGGCCTTCTGCAAGTAAGGGTTAAAATGGGGCAAAGAGTTCCACGTTTTGTCCAAATTGCTCAAATTGATTGCTTCACGTTGATCTGAACTTTGGTTTAGGATTACATAGTGCGTTGTCGTGTATTGAAAATACTTCATGCCGCCTAATAATACGTCGATGTTCATTTGAATCTGCTCTTTGCCGTCGATAGAAGCTATGAGAGTTCTCTCTGTGGGTATGCGTGAGTGGTTTTGAAAGGATAACATAAATTTGGAATATAACGTATTTTAATAAAACTTCAACTTCACCCTTTTCACTCCAAATTTTACGTCAGTTCCCTTCGACACACTAATTAAAAGTAACAGTTCAATCTCCAATTGTCGCCACGCCATTAAAACCGTTGAAATTTCTGCGGTTTTCAAACTTGCGAAGCTACTCTCTACTATGATTATTTTTAAATAATTAATTTCTTTTAAGTATCTATAATTTCGGTTCCAAGATTTGTACGGCTTAACGTATTTTTTCGTGTTTTGCGGTCGACTCGTTGAATAATATAAAAATAAAACTAAAAGGAAAGAAAAACAATAGCACTTACCTCTAGCGTTGTTCCCCTGTTATTGTTGCGCGGAGCTAATGAAAACACTTGACACACGAAGGCGTAGTCCACCGGATGTTTTCTTAAGCCGTAATTGGCCACCTGGCCGCTCAGCTCCGAGATAACGTAAATGAATTTTTGTTCACGACTTTGACACACTTAGCGTTATCGTTGCCCATTTTCATCGCAGCGGCTATAAAACGTTGTGCGATTTACTGCTTGCCCCGGATATACAGCCCCCGTTTGTTTTTAATGTCAGGCCCCGAGAGATAAACTCGCAACACAGATATATATGGAAATATCTAACGTTGCAAAGTTAACACAAATACAACCAACCTCGCTTTACTCAAGTTACGAATATAACATAAACATGTATATCTATACAATTCTAGAAACTATATTATGACAAACTAGAGATAGTGGAGAGTGATAAGAAACGATGGAGGATTTCACTACGTCCAAAGCTAGACATATTGCGTCACCTACAATAGCATTTAAACAACAAGCTACCTGTAACAGTTCAGTCAGTGGGAGGGGAGTGTCGTAGGGTTGCATTAGAAAGCTATTAAATAACATGAACTCACATATTGCGATGAAATGTAATTAAAATCCAGCCTAGTTATTTTTCTCTCAGTCTGTTTTCTAAACTTTTGCAAAAAAAACAGCTTTATTCTTGTCGTTAACACAGTCTACGGTCTTTCGTGATATCACAACTTACAACTATTTACTTCTTGTAGCCTTGACTCACCCCTTTCACTTCCTCTGTCTCTCATACATAACTCTGATGATACCATCACTCGACGCTCGCTAAATCTTCTTCACGGCGTCCATACTGACTGAAAACTGTAATCCTACCGTTTCCTCGCCCCCTTATATAGCGCGTTGACGTCACAGTGACGTAGCCAGATCTTTCGCGAAAGCTCTAGAGAGAACCCTTCTGGTTCTGCCGCTCTGATTGTTGCTAACCACGTACACACAAACAGTCGCGAGAGGCAGTGTGGTAAGTGGTGTTAAATAGACTAGCCCCGCTCGTCGTTTGTTTTCCTCCGTGCCCGGTGTCACATAAATATACAATGCTATAGCGTTGGGAGCCTGCCATAGAAACTGTACCGGAACATGCCTTCCAGGAACTGTCACAAGCCGTCTCTTGTTTAAATTATTAATTAATTAAACTTCCGCGAACTCAATAAAAATCCTGCCGCAAGTCAGGATATCCCGGTTACCTATTAACCTGTCCACTACTACCAATCCAAAATAGCACGTGTATCTTCTAGTGGAAGAGAGAGAGAGCCACTTGTAGAGCGACTGCTGGTTGCTTGGCAACGCCGCTAAGCCCTTGAGTAGAAGCAGCTGTCTGGGATATGGCAGTGAATGCAAATTTGCTTTAATTCAAACTGGCACGTTGAGTTCTGTCACACTCGATTGACAATATAAACATTGAAAATTCATAACTCAGGCAGATTAACTCAGCCTGTGTGACGCACGAACCGGCCGCCTGCTACTGCAGCTTTGCTTTTTCTGACACTTCCACAACGACAACCAACTTCTGAGTACATATTTGTCTTTATAACTTCTGTATCTCTAAGGTCTCAGTTTCCAACTGGATCTGTATATAGAGTTTTATAATTACGAAAATTCATTGGTAATATTTCTAATATATAGAGGCCCCTTAACTGTTAGGCTCGCATTCTAGAGGTCGTGGGTTCGACTACCGTAGACGACATTCATGACTGGGGCTGTAACCAGAAAATTCAAGATATACATTTCATTTTTCATAAAAATATCTCAAACATATAACATTTTAATCAAAATCGTTAGAGCAATTTTCAAGAAAATCAAAATTTTCGAATAATTTTCCATGTAAAGGGCAGTTTAGGGTGGGGCTATTTTCTTCAAAATCTTTCTGTCGCATCCTTGAAATACATTTAACTTAAATACCAACTTTGGTTTTTAATCTACTTTTCGTTTTTGAGTTATGCTGTGCACAGATAGACACACACACGGACCTTTTTCTAAAAATGCTTTTTTTGGATTAAGGGGGTCTCAAAACATATTTCTGGTGAAATCTCGACATAGAATTTTTGGGTGGAATACAATACTAGTAGAGAAAGTAAATATTAACAGTTTTTGCACATTAATATCTCGTTAGAATTTTTTACCGATATATGAATGCAGATTTAGGTACCAAAATAATTTAGAAATAAGATTCAACCACTTTGGGCATCACGGAATCACTTTCCGGTTTTCATTCACAGGAAGTTATCTATAAATATTGTTGGACCAATTTATGGCACCACCCTCTCCATGCCACGTGACACGTGACGGCCAGAACAAAGTAGTAATTTTAATCCCCTTCAGTCGGGTAAACAAAAGACACAAGAGGATATGTTCTCTTCATCTGAAGTTAATCGTACAGTGTTTGATAGTCATTTGTTTGTACAGAGGGAGGGGTCCCGTGATGCAGTGGACACTGACACCTGTTCCCCCCTACCTCTACATATGTGTCATATCCAGGCTCTTCTGGATTATCACCCACCTGTACAGCATGTTCCAAAAGTGTTGACACAGGACACAAACTTCAACAAATTACTTCCTAGCTCTCCAGACTGCCGAGTAATTTTATGACTGTTTCACTTTCACTACGTCATCAGCCGCAAGGAAACCACAGCTGTTACTTTATACCTCTTTGGCATTTCCCTAGCATTTGTTTATAAAAATATTGGCGTGGAAATCACACAAAATATACCTCTGCAGCGACTGTCACAAGTTACTTGATGTTTAAAACAAATTGCAAGGTCCCATGCGAAAGACTGAATTACTGTCAGCGAGCACTATTGAAGTAAAGGAAATATATAGATAGTGTATTTTGTACCTTTGGGGTTATGTCGCTCTCCGCATACCTAAAAATGTGTTACGTCATACGACAGTGCTATGTCACCTATGGAATATTCTTAAAATTTCTAAAGGTAATGTATTTGCGAAACTTTATCAAGGATAGTGAAAAATGACTCTCTCTTCTATAACTCTAACTAAATGAGCTACGAAGGCAATATGCCAGTCCGACATTAAATTCCCCAACTCACTCGGAAGTACTTTAATCTCGGGCTTTATAGTTATCTACTATTAAGTAAATCAATGATAATTATTTCATATTTGTAAATTTTAATCTTTATTTCGATCTAAGCATTTACATAACACAGCGAAGATACTAATATCTTATTGGCAGCCATACCATACATCTGAATGCGATGAAAATTGACAAATATAAATGTTTCTTCATATCGAAGGCTTTTATGTCATGCATTTAACGCATTACATTCACAATGTTTTCTCTACTCGCTTTTGTTTTACTAGCACATTCACATTTCCTTCACTACTTGCCCATAAACATATAATTCATACATTTTTCTATATTATCGAAACATATTCATATGGTTTTTCTCCACTCACTTTTGTTTCACTTAACACATTCACATGCATGTCTCTTCTCACTCTTCTACAAAGACTTCTTACACTTTTCTGTATTATCGAAATAGATATACAGTGTCTTACATTCACACGATTTTCTCTGCTCGCTTTTCTTTTCTTCCTGTTTCTTCTTTAGTTTAGTTAATTAGTTAATTTCTGGGACAAAATTAAATAGAAAATCTTACGCCTTGCAATGCTGGACATAACACTGCCATATAAGCCTCTAGTTTTATATTAAACATTTATCTTTCATAAAAAGTATTTTGTGTAATATTTCATATTAATTAAACAAATCCAGCAAAAAGAGTTTAGTAAAATGCTCTATTGAACATTGCTCGGATGCGTTATTGTTTTATGTAATTTCTAAACTCACAAAAAAGTACATAAAATTAATATGCGTGAAACCATTTTTAAACGTCAATAATTAAAAAAAATGGAAATGTATTTACAGTGACTGTAAATTATTTCCACAGAGATTAACTGTGTTTTCATGTCATATAGTTACAATCTGCTTTGAGGGAAAAAAGGCTTTAATGTAGAAATCCTTTGTCACGCTTGAACAAATGTCGCTATTATTTATTATTAAAAAAAGTTGATCAGACTTATGTGTGCTGTTTTCCATTACGCGTAGCTAAACCAAACGAAGTATTGAATTTAAACTAAATATTTGATTCCGTGTTTATTTTATGAAAAATGTGACGCCGGCACGGCAGTGCAAATCAAAAGCGAGGTAAGTAAAGTTAGTTCATATCACTGCTTATGAATATGTGACTGACAACAGAGCGGCAAAACAAAGGAGTTTCTGGGGTGTTCGCGAGGCTTTTAACTGTCGGCTTGTTTACAACTAATTCGAGAAAAGGTGTATTTTGTGGGACAAAGTAGTAGTGTTGAACAAGAGAGCTGTTAGTCTGTGCGCGCGCAGAGTCGTGAAAGAAGTATCGACAGAGACAGTTTGGGACATTGATACGTCTCGCCGAAGTTGTTGAAGGAAACAGTTTTAGTGAGCGTTGAGGCCAACAGTTTGTTAGACAGAGAGAACTGAAAGACAAGTAAAGTTACGAGAAGACTGAACAACTGTGAATTGCAAGCTCGCGAAGAATGTAGATTGTGTTAAAGATAACACAACTGTGTCTTTGTGCTTTAGTATAGAAGAAACTGATGGACTTTCTCCTCATTTTGTCCACTGGTGTCAGGAGTGGGATTTACCACATTGTCATTTTGTTACACTACAAATGTTGAGGTTATGTGAATTTGTATAACCTATCTATTGTGATTCCTTAGAAGGTTCTGTCATGTCTTAGGCTTTCACAGGAATAAAACTGATGCTTAATTCATATGAACTTCTCTGCGCACTATTCTGAAAGTTTTCACAAAATCGTATTATTCTAGCTTCACTTTATTAACCCAGATATATGTTTAATTCAGTTTATACTAGCTAAAGCGACAGTCCTTTATATAGAAATATTTCGAAAATTTTGATTTTCTCAAAAATGGCTACAACTATTTTGAATAAACTGTCATATGTTTAAGATAATGTAAACACCAGGGAAACGTAAAAACGTGACAAACTCAGTTATGGAATTATAGTGAACATTAATTTTATGAGGTTGGTAGCATAGTTGTTTATTTCGCATAATATTGGCACTCATGAGCGTGGCTGTTAAAGGCGTACTAAAAGTTTCACATATTAACTAGCAAGGTTTCCACTCGGAGCGCTCGCTGTATGTGAAGAGAGCACTTGAATAGGAGCGCATTAGCTGCATATGACATGCTCCGTTTCTCTTTTGTTGTAAAACTTGTCGATATTGTCCCGCAACATGGCTGACTTCCCAGGTACATACAACCTCCACTACTATATCATCATCACTCATTGGCAGATACACAACAACCTGCTATCTCTTCGCTTTACCTTCACATAACTTTCCCCACTTACTATAATTTATTTGTTTAACTTTTAGCTCTTTTATAAACACAGTTGGAATACTCAGCGCTGCCTGTGGTTTGACCATTAACCTCTAAAACTTTCGGACATAGGTTTCATTTATCCAACAGCCATTTAAAGAAATATTTAATTAAAGTTCTTAGGATACTACAAAGAATAAAAGATAAACTAACTAAATAGCTAAAAACACCGGCTAGACACTGCAAAGGCGCTGTTGAACAACTACAAATACCGCAGAAAAAAATCTGATCTGTTGACTCACATAACTTTCTCTACTCTTGTTCTAACCATTCTTACAAACTCTACCTTCTTCGTGTTACTTAAGATAAACATTTGTTCAAATTATCTTATTGCTTATTTCCTTGTAGCTGCAAGGGAAATATTACAACACAGTAGGCTTTGAGCGGTAGTCAAATATTTTAAAGCTTTGAGATTCTGTTGTCTTTGCACACTTCACATATAAAAAAATTGACAACGATGTTCCATTTCACGAAAGTTTTAAGTTTTCCGAAACTCACACACATAAGAAGGACTATCTTCGAAATGGTTCACCCTACAACAAAATTTGCTGGGATATAAATTGTGTATTTTAGCAAGATCTACATCTTTTGTATAGTATGATTTGGTCTATCTCTAACGGTTTACCAGTTATGCAAAAGTCGTTCAGAGTAAATACCACTACAGGGGCTATAGCCAGAAAATTCAAGATATACATTTCATTTGTCATAAAAATATATGAAATATGTGACATTTTAATCAAATCTTAGAGCCATTTTTAAGAAAATCAAAATTTTCGAAAATGTTTCCATCTAAAACGTGGTTTAGGGTGAGGCTATTTTCTTCAAAATCTTCGTGTCGCATACTTTAAAGACATTAAACTTAAATACCAACTTTGGTTTTTAAGCGACTTTTCGTTTTTGAGTTATGCTGTACACAGCCTGACAGACTGACACACAGACACGCGGACCTTTTTCTAAAAATGTTTTTTTTTTTTTTTTTTTTTGGATTCAGGGGGCCTCAAAACATATATTTCCGGTGAAATCTCGACATCGAATTTTTGGGTGGAATACAATACTTCCCCTACTTACCAGTAGAGGAAGTAAAAAGGGAAAGACTTGGAGGGAAGCTAAACTACTAGCTACGGACAGGACAAAATATAAGAAATGGATCATAAACGGCTGAGGAAATTCGAAACTCGAAAGGGCATAAGGAGAGGAAAAGAAGAAGATAGAAAATTAAGGTTTTGTAATAAAGATTATGGAAGAATGGACGGAGAAGGTGTTATGAATGTAACACATAAGAAAATTATTTACTTAGAGTTGCGCTTTACCAAATTGCCCAGTGTATGCTGGGATTATCGTAGTATTGGTAGCACTGATAGATAAAGAAACAAAATACAACGAATTAAGAAATGTAATAAGAAATTCAAACATAATAGTCATAGTGATCAAAATAAAGGAGTCCATATAGATAAAGTAGGCTTGCCAAACTCTACCGAAAATGCCCAAACGATGTGGCACATTTTCATTTCCGAAACAATAGAAGTGTTCCAGGAAACGTTCGGTAGATGGCTCTGTTTACTCGCCACGCCCAGGCAGTAATGTAGACCTTTGAGGTTTGCTGGATAATAACTGGGCCACCATTAGAACAAGGCTCTTACCTTTCAGAAATTAGCACGTGTGTCAAGGGAGAGAGACAAACAACCAACCCTCTTAGTTTCCCTTCTTGTTCAAGAGACGCAAGTGGGGTTACCTAGTCTAACTGCATGCAATTCACTCCTAAAAACATGACGTGTTGTACATTTACAACAGACAAAAGACAAAAGAAAACTATTCTTCGTGACCTACAGATGGTCACCGTATGGGTTTTTGTATATAGCGAAAACAGTAAATCAATGTAAATATAGCCTGTAAGTCGGGCCCAATGTCCCGGCACCAGGCCAATACTTTTAAAATAAATAACCAACTAACTAACTTACTTGTTTAACAATAGCCTGTAAAGCTTCTTCTTTATAAATGCTTTTAGTGTAATTGGTAATCCGTAAGGGACAGAAAATTCTAACTGCCCAAAAATGTAAATCACGTTAAAGCACACCATTTATGATAAACACATTTTTGTGTAGTGATCCAGTTCTGGAATATTCCTTGTCATTTCCTTATAAATGTTCCAGTATTTCTCAGATAATAAATCGTTATTCGTTTTTTTTATGTGCTAAACTTGCAAAGAGAATGGAACCTCATTGTTACCTCACACAGGACGGCTGTTAAAATCATCACTAAAAGTCTACTACTCTACTTGCTTATTCTCATTGTACCTATAAGAAAAGATGTAATAAAGCAATTTCTGAAATATCTATATCGGAAGTATTGTATTTGACACAAAAATCTGATGTCGAGATTTCTGTGGAAATATATGATCTGAGACCTCCTGAAGCCAAAAAAAAAAATAATAATTTTTAGATAAAGGTCTGTGTGTGTGTGTGTGTGTGTGTGTGTGTGTGTGTGTGTGTGTGTGTGTGTGTGTGTGTGTGTGTGTGTGTGTGTGTGTCAGTCTGTGTACAGCATAACTCAAAAACGAAAAGTCGGTTAAAAACCAAAGTTGGTATTTAAGTTTAATGTCTTTCAAGGAAGGTTTTAAAGAAAATAGCCTCAACCTAAACTACCCTTTACATGGAAAACTTTTCGAACATGTTTATTTTCTTGAAAATGGCTCAAACGATTTTGATTAAAATGTCATATGTTTGAGATATTTTTATAGCAAATTAAATGTATATCTTGAATTTGCTGGCTATAGCCCCTGTAGTCGTATTTACTCTTGACGACTTTTGCAAAACTGGTAAACCGTTAGGGATAGACTAAATCATATTATACAAAAAATGTAGATCTTGCTAAAATGCACGATTTACGTCTGAATAATTTTTTGCAGAGTGAACCATTTCGGAGATATTCCTTGTTATGTGTGTGAGTTCCGGAAAACTTGAAACTTTGGTTCATTTTTTATATGTTAAGTGTGAAAAGAGAACGGAATTTGAAAGCTTTGACTATCGCTCAAAGCCTACTGTATTCTAATATTCCCCTTGCACCTACAAGGAAATAAGATAATTTTTGCAAATGTTTATCTCAACTAACACTAAGAAGTTATAGAAATAATAGTTTATAAGAATGGTAAAGTGGAGAAGGTCATGTGAGTGCAATACATTATTAGAAAAAAATTAGAATTCCAGTTTAATTTTTGTGGGAGAAGATCGCTTCCAAGAAAAATGAGTTCAAATTTGAAATGGAAGGTGTAGGCATACCCATTTAGAAGGCAGAGGTGCTCACTTTCAAAATAAACTTCGCAGATGTATTCTTTACGATATGGTGCTTTTTTCAATAAAAATTAAAAAATCGATATTTTTGACCAAACAGACTACAATATCAGGGTGTTCTCTTAATAAAGCAGAGACAAAAGTAGTGCCTTTAAAGTGGGTTGTAGAAGAGTGAGTGAGTGGAAAAAATCGTGTGATTTTATGTAATATTAATCTGCTGCAAAGTTAGGTACCTAGGACCACTATTATGTTTTAAATATTTAAAAAAAAATTATGATAAAATCTTCCAAATAGGTTTAAATGTAAAATTTAACAGTTTCAGCGCCTTCAATACGATGTGACTGTTACACTTCAAATGTTTTAAATGGATGATATACAGCGAGCAATGTAGTTTGAGGTTCTGTGACTGTTGCACATTAAGTGTATTTTCTATATCACTGCACAAGATACGAACTAGAGATAAAATGTACTAAAGTTTTAGTTTTGTGTGACTGTTACACATGATACTCAGTGACCGCAAGATATGAACTAGGAATATAATCGTTCTACGATACAGCGAGGGGAGTGTTCTAATGTGTGTCCATCTCCCAGAAGGCTCCCCGCTGCGTGAGATAGGATCATAACCATTGTAATGGCAGTCTCAATATTTCCTGCATTAATGAAGATGAAAGGGGTTCTACTTACAACTGGCCCCCCTCCTAGCTGCCAAAAATAATTTGATTGCTCAACTGATATTTTCAACCTAGGTATCCCACATTTTCGTTTAGAATGCTCTGGAAATGATTTTCTGTAACGCTTTGTCTAATGGAAATAAAAGTACTGCGTTTGATTCGGGAACTAATTACTTAAATTTTACAGAACAATGACATAAAGGAGTATAAAAGAAAAGTATGTTGCACAAACCATTCTAACAAGCTCTTATTCCTATATCTTCTTCGTGCTAAGATAAACATTTGTACAAATTATATTATTGCTTATTAGAATACAGTAGACTTTGTGCGATAGTCAAATCTTTTAAAGCTTTGAGATTCCGTTCTGTTTGCACACCTAACATATCAAAAAAATGAACAACGATGTTCCATTTCACTAAAGTTTTAAGTTTTCCGAAACTCGCACATATGAGAAGGAATATCTTCGAAATGGTTCACCCTACAAGAAAATTTATTGAGACATAAATTATGTATCTTAACAAGATCTACATTTTTTGTGTGGTATGATTTCGTCTATCTCTAACGGTTTACTAGTTATGCAAAAGTCGTCCAGAGTAAATACGACTATAGAGGCTATAGCCAGGAAATTCAAGATATACATTTCATTTGTCATAAAAATATCTTATACATATGACATTTTAGTCAAAATCGTTAGGGCCATTTTCAAGAAAATCAAAATTTTCGAAAAATTTTCCATGTAAAGGGTAGCTTAGGGTGGGGCTATTTTCTTCAAAATCTTCGTGTCGCATCCTTGAAAGACATTAAACTTAAATACCAATTTTGGTTTTTAACCTGCGTTCCGTTTTTGAGCTATGCTGTCCACAGGCTGACAGACACACACACACGGACGTTTTTCTGAAAATGCTTTTTTTTTTTTTTTTGGATTCAGGCGGTCCCAAAATATACACCTTGGATATTTTTATTATTCTTATGGTACAGTAACCACCTCTATAAGTACCCATGAATTTTCCTCCACCAATCAGCACTTAAGAATTTTCCCATACAGTGTACCCGTGTCTCTCTTTCTCCCCTTCTGTATGTTTACAACAGGATCGTTCTACTTTGAGACAGATTGTAATGATTGGTAGGTATGTAGATCTCTTGTAAGGAACTGGAAGGGTTCAGTGACGCAAGCAACTCGACTCCTATACTGCATTATGTGAAGTGCTCGGCAGGCAGGCAGGTAGATAATGTATCTCATTTCATATGTCAAGATGTAACATTACGTAGGGTTAAGTGGAGCAACTACTGCTGAGTTGCCAGATCTCTCTACTACAGGAGAGCACTCTTGCGGCTGAGGACAGAGACGCTGTATGTGCACTTTCAGAAAAGGGGCTCCTAATCGTAAATGGTTCCGTGTAATTGCGTTACCTTACACTGCACTCATGGCGCCGATATTGTCTCCTTGGATACCACCGCACAGTGGCGTGCAACAAGTATCGCTTCTGACAATAAACACTACTCTATTTGATGAGTCCTTACTTTGGATAAATTTAATGCAGTAACAGCCGTTATTTTGCCATAATGTATACTTCTACAACGGTTTGTTCTTGGTTATGTTTTAATTTCCGCCGCTGTGTCTTTAAAAGTTTTTTAACAAAATCACGATTCTACGAATCCCACTTCTGACACCAGTGTGACAAAATGATGTTTTTCTATCACTATTTTTCTTTTAAACTTTTGCACAAAAATACAGTTCTCTTCTACTGACGTTAACACAATGCTATTACAACTTCCAACTGTTTTTACAAATAGATGAGTAGATTATTCAGAATACGGGACATGATACCTTTGCTTACTCACAGGAGCAACAATTATTACCCCGGCAGATCGCATTGCGTTTGTTTGCGGCCAACAGAGCAACTGGTTATGTTCTGCCTAACAGATGAGCAGAGGACGTATGTAAATACGATAACAGCGCCACCAGTTACTAAATGCCCCAAGTAATACCTAAAGTGTAAGACAGATTTGTTCATATACCTTTAGGTAATTTTAAAGAAATGTGTATTTCTTCAAAACAAAAGAGAGGTATTACATTATTTAAATAGATACATAAATGCAACAACGAAAATGAATTCTAACATTTATTAAATTTAATTGCGAAACTCAGCCAGAAAAAAATAATATTCAAATGTTTACTTCCAATTTTTGGTGAAGAAGACAGGATTCTTAAAATATTCCACAGAAAATTAATGCACTCAAAGAAAATATAACTTATTCAATATTTTTCCTGACTTCTTTTAAAACAACTGTAAATACCTCCACAAAATTAAATGAGCTTTCACCAAAAGCTTGAATTTTCCGCCGAAGCTGATAAACTTTCATTTTACAGTTTTCATACTTTGATGGAACCCCAGAAATAGAAATTGCTTTTTGGAGCTCTGAGAAACCTTTCTCCGCTAATAGCTGAATCATTAGCTAACTATTGATTTGGAAAACCTTCAACACAGTTGACAACTACAATTTATATATTTATATTTTAAATGGGTAATTTCCACTTGATTTATATTTACCAGATGTAACTGAGGTTCAAATCATTATGCATGTTCAGCGAAACATTTTTTTATGATTTTTACATATATGTTCAACTTTTAATATCTTTATGGTTCACCAAAAAGCACTATGTGATGGTAGTGTAAATATTTGTATTTTATTATACCAATCATTAGTAAAAAAGTTTAAAACATTCTGTCTAAAAATATAGATTTTTCTTCCCAACGTAAATATGTATGTACCTTAATTTTTGAGAAATATTTTTTATTTAGTTACAAACTATCAGCAGAATTCATTAATATTCAAGTTTATTTTACCATCACAACACGGTTTTAAATAGTTCACCTTATAAGGATTGTTAGTAAAGTTTTTGCCGCCACTGACTGCTTCGCCTCCTGGCCCGCAATTGTTTTAACGCTTTCGTTGGTTGTGTTTATTTCGATTAGCTAAGCACTTTGGATAGCGACTTGGAGTACTTAAGCCCTCTTCCTTACATACAAGCTAAGAAGGTTGCCTCGCCACAGAAGTGCCAGAGGCGTGAATTAGACCTTTCAAGAAGGAGATTACGTTACCTTCTTGTATCTGTTTCCTTCATAACCTTAAATGTTTGCTGTGACAAGCATATGTAAAGTGGGACTGAAAAATTCAATGCCATGACCGGGATTTGAACCACGGACCTACCGGTCTCCGTCACTCTACCCTTTGCAATCCGGTCCTACACAGAGGTATTGTGTGGAAGAACATAAATTACAGAACCAATATGTTTATAACGTTAGAATTGTATAAAATTCCAACTGAAATACCCTGCGTTGTCCGTGATTTGGCGATTTGTTCTTTTCCAACTTCGGTTGCACTTGCCGAATAACCTTCTGTTTCTTTGAGACACTTAAAATATTACGAAACGCGCTTAAATATTTAATAAAAACTCTCAGGATATTATGAGGAGTAAAAAAATAAACTAATAAATAACTAAAAACATCCGGAAGACACTGTGCAAGGGAACTGTTAAACAACCACAAATACCAGAGGAAGAAAAGCGAGTAGAGATAACACTATGAGTGTAATTGAAACATAAAATTATATGTATTGTATATAGAAGTGGGAGTAGAGAAATAAATATGTTTCGTAAAAGAAAAGTGAGTAGAGAAAACCGCCTGTTGCACTTCTATTTCATTCATAGAAAAGTGTATGCATTGTAGAGGACATGTAAATATGTAAAAGAAAAACGAATAAAGAAAACACGTGAATATAATACATTGCATTTTTATTTCAATAAAATAGAAAATTTATGAACTGTATGTTGAAGAGCGAGTAGAGAAGAGCATGTGAATGTGTTACATAAAATAAGAGTAGAGAAAACCTTGTGAATGTTAAGCGCTTTTATTTTTCAAATATATAGAAAACTGTAGAAGTGGGAGTAGAGGAATAAATCTGGTTGTGTTTCGTAAAACAAAAGTGCGTAGAGAAAACCATGTGAATGTAATAGGTTGTACAGTATGGAAAATAATTCAGGTTTGCCAATTATCGCGTTCGGATGAAAGGTATATTAGCTCATAAGGAACAAACATTCATTTTATATAATCAGTATGAAAAAGATTGGAGCTGACAGTAGCATTGTAATCGTAAAACACCCCTTACATCATCCCTTTGTTATAATAAGAGTGTCGGGGGAATAAGAGCCACTCGATGTAATAAAATTTATTTTTTGTGATTCCGCTCTTATAGATATCCAGAGTGTCATGTTCCATGTGTAAGAAACGTCACGTGACAGACAGACGGTTTCCCTGGCGTTGCCAAATAAAATGAGATTTACAAGGCTGCTGCACCCTCTATAAGTATGTAATGTAATAAAACGGATCCGGCAGTTTCTTGACATCTTGCGTGGCAGTCAGTCGACCCAGGTTAAAGTGGAACCAACACGCACCACGAATCTGATCTCTTGCCAAGGAACACACTTGCACTGAATTTATACTCACCTTTTAACTCACTAAATTAGACGAATAACCACTTCTAAACGTAACAAATTTCAGGAATGTTTAATTTCTCTAGCACCTACATAAAGTAGAAATGTTCAATTTCACAGAAAAATTCGATGTAAAATTTTAACCAAATTCACGCTTTGGAGCTTCCTTAATAAAAATACACTTTTAGAACAATTTTTACTTTATTGGTAGAGAACAACTATCGTTGTTCATTTTTCATATGTTAAGAGAAAACAATCTCAAAGCTTTAAAAGCCTAGTGTGGCGGAGTCGGTAGAGCACTTGCCTGCCCTGCTAGGGGTCCCGGGTTCGATTCCCGGCAGGGGGATAGGAATTTTTCTCCAGCCAGGATTATTCCTCATCCTTCCCTGAGTCTGGAAATAAGAATAAAAATGTGAACGTGTGTATGAATTCAAAGTATAAAACCCCCAAAGATCGAAAAACACGCCCGCCCGTTACTCATTTAACAGTGGGTTTTTTGGTATTTTGGGTTTTTATACATTGAATTCACACACTTTTATTTATACTTCCAGACTCAGGGAAGGATGAGGAATAATCTTGGCCGGAAAAAAAATTTCTATCCCCCTGCCGGGAATCGAACCCGCGACCCTTTGCACAACAGGCAGGAGCTCTACTAACTGCGCTACGGGGCCAGCCCAAAACAAGGTTTATATGTATGTAAATGCTTTTTAATAGAGAAGTATTTTATGCTATCCATTTTATTATGGGAATGCTGCATTCACAGGAGTTTAACTCACTTTGCTTTTAAGTAAAACTCATAGTATTTCTCTTCTCGTTCTTCTACAAATAATTCGTAGACTTTTCTCCATTGTCGAAATAAAAATGCAACTTACTACATTCACATGTTTTGTTTACTCACTTTTCTTTTACGGAAGATTCACATGTCCTTCTCTACTTCAAAAACAACTCAGTTTACTATGAATGAAATAGAAATGCAACGTCTTACATTCACATGGTTTTCTCTACAAGTAATTTTTACTTTCTCTACTGTTAAGTAGGGGAACTATTGTATTCCACCCAAAAGTTGAATGTCGAGATTTCACCGGAAATAGGTTTTGAGACCCCCTGAATAAAAAAAAAAATCATTTTTAGAAAAAGGTCCGTGTGTGTGTCGGTGTGTCTGTGGACAGCATAACTGAAAAACGAAAAGTAGTTTAAAAGCCAAAGTTGGTATTTAAGTTTAATGTCTTTCAAAGATACAACACGAAGATTTTGAAGAAAATAGCCCCACCCTAAACTACCCTTTACATGGAACATTTTTCCAAAATTTTGATTTTCTTGAAAATAGCTCTAACGATTTTGATTAAAATGTCATATGTTTGCGATAGTTTTATGACAAATGAAATGTATATTTTGAATTTTCTGGATATAGCCCATGTAATCGTATTTACTCTGGACGACTTTTGCATAACTGTAAACCGCATAACTCCACAAAAAATGTAGATCTTGCTAAAATACACAATTATTTATGTCTGAATAATTTTTTTTTTTATTTGTAGATTGAACCATTTCGGATCTATTCCTTGTTATATGTGTGAGTTTCCGAAAACAAAACTTTCGTGAAATGGAACATCGTTGCTCATTTTGTTATATGTTAAGCGTGCAAAGAGAACGAAATCTGAAATCTTTAAAACATTTGACTATCGCACAAAGCCTACTGTATTCTAATATTTCCCTTGCACCTACAAGGAAATAAGCAATAAGGTAATTTGTACAAATCTTTATCTTAACTAACACGAAGAAGATATAGGAATAAGAGTTTGCAAGAATGGTTAGTACAAGAGTAGAGAAAGTCATGTGAGTGCAACACATCAGATTTTTAGGTCATCAAAATTCGGCTCCTAAGTTTTGTAAGGACATCTTTGGAAGACTATAAGGGGTATAGACCACATCAAAATGTAAACCTTTGTAGCGTAATATGGAGAACAATTCTATTTTAAGCGTTTGTTAGTTTACGTATGCTAACAGCACCAGGCCCACATTTGTTTTCTTTTAGGTTTTCGGAAATGGCGTCAAGTAAAGTAAAGAAGTTACATATTTGTAGAGTGAGCGAGCGAGCGAGTGAGGCAGTTTGCTGGACTAATGCGTACGGACGGATTTGTGAAAACAAGGTGCACAGTATTGACTTAACGTATTATTTTGCGATAGGCAAATGTTGACAGTGTCCTTGATCCAGAGGCAACTAATGTAATTGGCGAGCCAAACCCAATTACACTCTCACACGACCGTTCGTTTGCAAGAAATCCTCCAGCCCCAAAATAAATCACAGGACCCCTAACATTTTAAATTATTGCGAGCCGAGGGGTAAGTGCATTTCAGTCGTAAAATGGGATTTTTGTGCTGAGTTGGGAACCAATTTAATAGACTCGCTCTGTCGTTGGTGAAAGCTTTAAATGTGTTTCTCTCAGGTGAACTATTTGCTTTCCCGGAATCCTTATACAGAGTAAATAAATACGAAAACAGGAGCGTAAGGTTTGAGTGGAAAATAAAATGTGTGTCTCTCGGCCAGTTAGTAATTCTGCTGGAGAGAGCATAATTCTTTATTTTGTTAAGTTTTAGTACTGTTTTATTAGTCCAATTTATCGGAAAATATTTGGCTAGGTGACATTCTATCCAGTAGTTTCTGAGTAAAGTTTTATAAAAAAAAATTAGATTGGGGAACTGAGTAGAAAAAATTTGGCCTACAAATTCTAGAATTTCATAGCCAACTATGCCATCTAGCATACAAGCGTTGAACTTTTAGAAGGCAAATTTGAAACCTGTTTCAAGCAGAAAGCTGATAATATTGGAGTTCACAGTAAAGTGATATTTAAATAGCCACACACAATTTAGAAATGTTAAATTCAACAACCGTTAACTAAAAATATAATGAAGATATTACTATAAAAGAGTTTTTATATAATTTAGCAAAATATTGGTGCTGTGACCAGCTATAATGCTTGGCAATGAGTTATATATAATTATCAATGTTAGTTTGTTATTCGTTGATATGTATTAATGCACATTATTGACATTAATTAAGAGTATTGTGCCTTGTTTTCTATTAGCGTCATATCTGAACTAAGTTGGATTTAGATTATAGTTTATTCAAGATTAAAGCAATTATCACTGCCTTCATTAATTTATGTTTGTTTTGTCCAAACTCATGGCGAAATAAACAAGCCACTAATTTGATTATTAGGAGCAATAGTAACGAAATGAAAATAAAATACTTCTCTCGTTTTCCATATAAGTGCTGATAAAGTTGACCTTCTACGAAAAGTGACGAATTTAAATCAGGAAGAAGGCTTTCTCTAATACCTTTTCTTTCTGTAGGATTTCTGATTGTTTTTATTTATTTATTTATTTTGTACATTTACTGCTCTTTATGGTATCCTAACAATTTAACTCTTTAAGAGATGAAATCAGGACTGAAAAATCAGATATGTTACACTCACATGACTTTCTCTACTCTTGTACTAACCACTCTTACAAACTCTTATTCCTATATCTTCTTCGTGTTACTTAAGATAAAAATTTGTATAAATTATCTTATTGCTTATTTCTTGTAGGTGCAAGGGGAATATTAGAATACAGTAGGCTTTGTGCGATAGTCAAATGTTTTAAAGCTTTGAGATTACGTTCTCTTTGCACACTTAGCATATAAAAAAATGAACAACGATGATCCATTTCACGAAAGTATTTAAGTTTTCCAACACTCACACACACAACAGGGAATATCTCCGAAATGGTTCAGCCTACAAGAAAATTTATTCAGACATAAATTGTGTATTTTAGCAAGATCTACATTTTCTGTATAGTATGATTTGGTCTATCTCTTACGGTTTGCCAGTTATGCTAAAGTCGTCCAGAGTAAGTACGACTACAGGGGCTATAGCCAGAAAATTCAAGATATACATTTCATTTGTCATCGAATTTTTGGCTTTCTCTGCTTACTATACGCAGTAGAGAAAGCAAAAATGAACTGGGAAGAGGCTGTGATGAACTGATAACGCTTTTAACTGTGAGGTTATTTTGAAAAAGTCCTATATTCGTTTGTTTCAAGAGCAATTTAAAGGCGTGTGACGATGATGGTAATGTATAAATAATGTTGATAGGTAGGTAGTATGGTCGTATTTGTTGGACAAGACTGTACTATCAGCCCGCCGGGTCCTCACCACAAGACCACCGAAACAACGATTTCCCATTGCCCATCTCCATTAGCAGTAGACACGGGCCGCCCAGTTTCCCACACTGCCATAGGATTTACATCCTCCATATGAGAGTAAACATAAAAATAATGAAAAACAGAAACGCTGATTGTGAAAAAGCGAAATGGCCATTACCGGCGTTCAAATGGCTCGCCGGCTACACAGAACCGTTACGATAAAACAAGTGAACACCGAGCGAGCGTGCTATGCGGGTAGATACTCTATAGGGGTGAAATACAAAGAGGGGGAAACAGTATTTCAAAGCCTGTCCTTACTTTCTTAGAAAAATAAAAATCTAAATCTGAATATACAGAAGCAAAATAAACAGTGTTCTCTCTGACAGAACTATTTTTCCAGGCATTCCATCTTCCCGCCTCGTATGAAGGTCAAAGGTTATTTAGTAATATCAGAAGATGTTTTAATTGAATCAATACATTTCCTAGTGATGAAGGGGCTTCAATAGATTAGTTCATAATTATTATAAACTAAGAGACACGCAGACACGAACTTTGAAAACTGACACTTGTGATAATTTAACATTCTTTTTGGTGTCTTAATACGGAAGAAAATTCAGAAAATTTAGATCTTGTTAAAACTCAGAATTTTTTCCATATTCATTTTTTGTGGAATTAACCATTTCCGAGATATTGCTTGTTATTACTTTCAAGTTACTAGGGGATGTAATTTTCTTTAATTGTAAGCATTCAATTTTTCCTTTCTCCTTTCCTTCTTTTTTCGCAAGCACTTGTTACCACGATGAAAACACTTGAACGCGGTTTTCGCAATATAAAACTACGAAATTTTTGCTTGCATTCAATTACGAATGTCGCAATTAAAGATATATTTTCAGAGCTGTCTATAGTCGCATTGAACTTAGAGGGATTACCGTTCAACCAAATACGTAATACTGTTTCATTTTAAATTTAATTTGTAGGTATTTATTGTTAAATGCTGTTGTCAGCTGTTCGCATTTGTTCACTTTTATGTTCCAAGGCTTTTCATAATGCCTTGTATAAACGAACTAGCTATAACTTTGAAAACAATTAAAGTGATTGCGGTTCTGAAAAACAAAATCATGATATATTTGGTGGTATTAAAAATACGCAAGTAACTCAACGATGGCGTTATGTTTATCAAGTGTGATAAACAGGGCCCGGATGCTTATGGCCGAAAAATTTTGGCACTTGTAACCTAAAAAATAACAAAATATCACTATAAATATGACCTAAATATTTTTGGGGTGCTTTTTCGAAATCTTCAAAAATATAATGGTGTTTGCATTAACATTATAATCAAAATCTACTTTTAAAAACTTTCACATTCAGTAATAAACAAATACTATTAATTTTATTGTATTTCGAATATATTTAATTGCTCAATAGAGAGTGCACAGAATGGAGTAAATGTCACATTTTGAAGGTCGATCACAAAGAAGAATTTTAAAAGCAAATTACTATATTTTTTGCACAGAACATTGTAGCAGGAGAAATATTTAACATTATACACAAGAATTAGGAGATGTGCAAGCACATTGAAGACAAAATATGACTAAATTGCACTCACATGACTTTCTCTACTCTTGTACTAACCATTCTACGTTGGGTTTTTCGATCTTTGGGGTTTTATATTTTGAATTCACACTTTCATTCATACTTCCAGACTCAGTGAAGGATGAGGAATAATCCTGACTGGAGAAAAATTCCTATCCCCCTGCCGGGAATCGAACCCGGGACCCGTAGCCCAGCAAGCAGGTGCTCTACCAACTGCGCCACAGGGCCAGCTTTATGCGATAGTCAAATATTTTAAAGCTTTGAGATTCCGTTCTCTTTGCACACGTAACATATAAAAAAAATGAACAACGTTGTTGCATTTCGCTAAAGTTCTAAATCAAAATTGTCGAAAAATTTTCTATGTAAAGGGTAGTTTAGGGTGAGGCTATTTTCTTTAAAGTCTTCGTGTCGGTTCCTTTCACTAGCTTTACCCCCCCCCCTCCCCCACTCTCCACATTGTTACCTTACCTTTACTAAGAGTATTTATGGTGGTATAAAGGGCAAAATCAGAGCAGGTTTGCGGCGGCATACGATGATACTCAGGCAAGACTTGAGCCAGTTGGAGCGCTCTCTGGTTATGAACTAGTACTAGAAATAAATTCCACCTCACTCCTACTGCCTTACGTGACCTGGAAACAAAGTATTCCCACAGTCAACGGGATTTCTTTCCCGTGGAGTTTTATTGCTACCCCACAGCATTTTTAGCCAATGAGGGGCTCGGAACATTTTAAATTTAATTTAATTTTCCTATAGCTTGTTTAGAGCTCGAACCACAAGCGCCAGTACTTAGGAAAACTTCTGAGCTGCCTAAAGTCTCTCATTAAAGTCTTCAATCCCGCCTCTTTGCTGTAGAGGTTCCTTAAGGCTTCAGATTTAAACATATGGCTTATTGAAACACGAGGAAGAAATAATGTACCTACTGAATATATTGGTTACAGCGCAGGTGTAAATCATGACCTACTCTAACTCATAAAATCACCTTTATGGAATTCAATTCTTATTTTCGTGTACTGTGGTTGTGTGTATACCTCATATTCAGCTAATAGCAGCTTCGCGAGTAATCTGAAATACGCGATGGGTATATGCGCATGCGCAAAGGAAAGTCTAATTGTAAATACACGGTTTTAATATGGCATGGAAAATAAATGTTCGCAGGATAGTAAACAAAAACTTGAATGCTAATTATTTCAGATCTTAACGTCTATAATCACCCACAAGATCAAAGACTCACAGCCGATGCAAATTACTTAAAAGTAATTACGCTAAAGCAGCGCGAACAATAAAAAATCCTGCTGCAAGGAGAAAAAAGATAAGATAGAGAAAATTACGTGAGTGTTGTAATAATATTAATATAACGCAAGGGCAACATTTCTAATTTTCCACAGTTTGAAGTGCCTGAAAATGATATAGCGGTTTTATAACACCGCTATCCACATTTTTAGTTTCTATTACTACGTTTATGTCTAGATAATTTTTTTCGGAAAACGTAAAAATTTCGTTGTTCATTTTTTTATATGTTAAGCGTGCAAACAGAACGGAATCTCAAAGCTTGAAAATATTTGACTGTCGCACAAATCGTGCTGTATTCTAATATTTTTCTTTCACCTACAAGGAAATAAGCAATAAGATGTGTAAATGTTTATCTGAACTAGCAGTTTCTGCAGTTATGTGTTCTGCAGTATAGAATAACACCAAGACAGGCTTTAAGCGAAACAAAGCAATGGGAACCGGCTAGCAAACAATTGCTTCCTTTGGTCCGGATATTTCTTTTTGTTTTTAGAGAATTTAATCCACTTTGTGTGTTTGATTTACGATGCTATCCATATTCATAACCATATCGCTGTCGTGCAGACAGAGCTACCGAGTTACTCCCGTCAAACGCACCTACCGTTAGAACTTTCAACTATGTATGTTGTGTTTACCAACATTTTCCTGCTTAATTAAATGAACTAGTTGTGTAACCATAGGAACATCGACATGTTGCGGTTTTAATTACCCTTTATTCATAACTCCAGTAAAATACTTTTTGTTGCTAATGTTGGAAATGTATGCGTAACAGCGCGCATATCATAGCCACTGCAAAAACAGTTCATATAAAATCTTTAGCTTTTTATACCTGACATTAATAATTATAATAAATATTTAGAACGTAGAATTTCATTTACAAATACACATTGGTTTCGTATGTTGCACAATAGCCTGTTATAATCCATATATCCATTCGTTAATCAGAAATAATGAGTTAAAGTTAGCATCTGTTAATAATAATAGTAATGAAATAATGAGCAGTTTTTTCTGATAAATCAGTGAACTGCGTATAAGAATATCAACTAACCAAAGCACTGTAATACCAGAATTTTATTGTTTTCTCCTATTTATCGCACTTATATCTTCTTTGCATACCAGTTTAATCTAGTTGCTTTCGTTACCTGCGACTTAAACTAAAAAGTCTGATGTGTCTCACTCACATGACTTTCTCTACTCTTGTACTAACCACTCTTACAAACTCTTATTCCTATATCTTCTTCGTGTTAGTTGAAATAAACATTTGTACAAATTATCTTATTGCTTATTTCCTTGAAGGTGAAAGAGGAATATGGGAATACATTAGGCTTTGAGCGATAGTCAAATATTTTAAAGCTTTGAGATTCGGTTCTCTTTGCATGACTAACATAAAAAAAACGAACGATGTTCCACTTCACGAAAATTTTTAAGTTTTTCGCAACTCACACACATGACAAGGAATATTTCCGAAATGGTTCACCCTACAAGAAAATTTATTGAGACATAAATTGTGTATTTTAGCAAGATCTACATTTTTTGTATAGTATGATTTGGTCTATCTCTAACGGTTTACCAGTTATGCAAAAGTCGTCCAGAGTAAATACGACTACAAGGGCTATCGCCAGAAAATTCAAGATATACATTTCATTTATCATCAAAATATCTCAAACATATGACATTTTAATCAAAATCGTCAGAGCCATTTTCAAGAAAATCAAAATTTTCGAAAAATTTTCCATGCAGAGGATGGTTTAGGGTGGGGCTATTTTCTTCTAAATCTTCATATAGCATCCTTGAAACACATTCAACTTAAATACCGACTTTTCGTTTCTGAGTTATGCTGTCCATAGACACACAGACACACACACACACACACACACACACACACACACACACACACACACACACACACGGACGTTTTTTCTAAAAATGCTTTTTTGGATTCAGGGGGTCTCAAAACATATATTTCCGGTGAAATCTCTACATCGAATTTTTGGGTGGAATACAATACTTCCCCTACTTACCAGTTGAGAAAGTATAAGCATTTGTAAGAAGAGATTTTACGGAGTAGATAAGGTTATATGTGTGGAACATATGAGATTTTTTATTTAGTTTTGTATTTTTACGGCAAATAGTCCGAAATCCACAACTAGAGTCTCAAGATGTTCGTTGCTGTGAATTTCTCGACATTATCTTGAGTTGTCGTTATGTAATGCACATAAAAGAAGACTTTGTGTTTTTATTTGCTTGTATTGGCTGATGCAGTGTGACGTGTCGTATTTTCCACCGCCTCCTATATACAGCCGCAGTAAATTGCAGGCTTGTGCTGCGCCAGCCGTGCCGCCATATTGAACCGAAGGATGGCGTTAAATCAACGGGATTTAGTCGATCCGCTGTGTTGTGTTTACAGGTAAGTTAATATAGCACAGCTTGCTCTGAAAATCGATAACTCCCAGAGAAATATGAAAAGGGCTATCACGGGATTAAAAACCTACTGCATTTTATTTCGCAGCAGATGGCATTCCTCTCTAACCTAAGTCACAATTAGTCATTAACAGAACCATAACCTTCATAACCTAAAAATAGCATGAATGACGTTAAAAGAATCATTTTATAAGCTTAAAACTTATTGAAATTGCCTAAAAGAACAATAGTGTCTTAAAAATTGCCTTACTTCTTGATCTATTTGCATATTTCACTTCCATTATATCACTGAATACTAAATTACAAATTATAAACAGGTTTTGTAAGTTTTCTAAATTGAAGCACTCTCTTTTGTCAACTAATGTGGAGTTACACGTTGAATATCAACAGAACATACTGGGGCATACTTAAAGCAAAAAATATTATGCTTGGTCTGGTTTTAACCACGTTTTGTTTTTGAGTTTTGTCCATTCAAATCAATACAGTTTCGTTATCCTTCCTACCACTTCAAAATTAGTTTTCTCGTGTTTAATTTTTAGAACTTTTGCTCTTTACAATGCAGTTTTCAGTTCATGTGCATACAATTTGGTGTACTTTCTTAGAAATAACATTGCAAAACAATGATATAACTTTTATAGCATCAATGAGCAGCTAAATATTAAATTTCACATTTCGAAATTTAAATAAAAAATAATGAATTTAAACTTTAAAATTTATTTTTATCCAAACTAATAATAATATAAAGAAATTATCTCAACAATTTACTAATATTATATTCAAAAACATAACTAAAAATTAAGTTTTTCAAATCAAAATTGCATCTTGGAGAAGCATTTATAAAAGTATTAAAACATTATAACAAAATATTAATATCTGGAACGGGAATTTGAATTATTTATACGCAGGAGCAGGGGCTGGTGGAAGAGAGTTCTACTATATCCTAACACGACGAGTCCTTAAATATCGTTTCATTCGCCCCGCGTAAGCACCATTTTGTAGCTATGAGACAAAGCAATTTTTATCAACTTTGTCGATGTACCTCAGGGTGCGGTACAGATCAACACCTTGCAAGAATGATTAAATTCCGTTTCCTCTTTAAAAACTTATTTATTGTTTCTTTATATCACAAATAATAACACAAATATTCTGAATTGGCGTCTTTTATCTCATGCACTGCGGGGTTCACACTACCCGAACACGGACTTCGCGATTTGCACGTGACGCCAATCCAAGCTATTGAAGAAGCAGACAATTGAATATCAGTCTTTGCCGACTATAATAGCTATTTACAACTTTAGAAGGCCTTTCCGCTGTCCCTATAATTTTACATTCAATCACTTCAGGTGGCTAATGCAAAAGAATATTGCCTCACATCTTAGCAACTAATTTTACTAAATGTATGAAATTTGACAGATTTTCTCCTTATTCTATGGTGATTCTTATGCTAAAATTCCAATTTAATCCAATAAAACGGTAGTTTTTCAAAATTCCACTGATGGGTATCCTTAACAGCGAGAAAACTGTATTTGTGGATCAACTTTAGAAGAAAATGAACTGATAGGAAAGTAACAAGACCTGATTTTGTCGCGTTTGCTACGGTATGTAATAAAGTTCCCTTTGATTACTTCAGCGCGACGAACGAGGTTAATGGTGCTGCATTCCTGGTAGCTTATGAGGATATTATCCTTACTTCCCATTTTATTATTACCATAACTTATGTGAATAAAAAGAAAAATCCGCTGTAATAAATCCGGTCAGTATGTATGTGCCGACCGGAAATCGAACTGTGCTCTCTTACACCAGAGAGAAGGGTAAAACAAGAATTCCAAGAAATGATCGTAATAGTAAAGAAGGAAATGTTCCGTTAGTAATAAAGGGAAAAGGGATCCGAAGATATTGAGTGAGCTATATACTCACGTAGGGGTGGGGGTTGAAGGGCCCATCCCTAAGGGCACATACTCGGGGCAGGAAAGCTCGGGTTCAATTTCCATGAAATACGCGCGACAAGAAGAAATATATATTCTTTACCCAGTAGCGGCTCCCAAGGTAGCAGATAACTCTTATTCTGCAGATATGTAGCAGTGGAGGGACAGGTGAGGACGGCAGGCACTGTGCGTGCGCTGTTGTCAAACGTCACACATTGTTGCCGTTAATGTTCCATCCCTTATTAGTGTAACACCTCTCGGCTTTTGTACTGGAGCTCTTAGTAGACGAACAAATGAAGACTACTGGCTGCAATGGTTGGCTGAATTGAGGGTGCAGATCACTATTATTATCATTATTATTATTACGACCAAGCTGGAGACGGGGTTCGTTTCCCGGCGCGTGTGTGTATGTCTCAGTCTGTGTGTCTGTGGAGGGCATAACTCAAAAACGAAAAGTAGTTTAAAAACCAAAGTTGGTATTTAAATTTAATGTCTTTCAAGGATGCGACACGAACATTTTGAAGAAAATAACCCCATCCTAAACTACCCTTTACATGCAAAATTTTTCGAAAATTTTTATTTTCTTGAAAATAGCTCAAACTATTTTGATTAAAATGTCATATGTTTGAGATATTTTGATGACAAATGAAATGTATATCTTGAATTTTCTGGCTATAGCCCCTGTAGTCGTATTTACTCTGGACGGCTTTTACATAACTGGCAAACCGTTAGAGATAGACGAAATCTTACTATACAAAAAATGTAGATCTTGCTAAAATACACAATTTACGTCCATTTAGGAGATATTCCTTGTTATGTGTGTGAATTTCGGGAAACAAAACTTTCGTGAAATGGAGCATCGCTGTTCATTTTTTATATCTCAAGTGTGCAAAGAGAACGCAATCTTAAAGCTTTAAAAGATTTGACTATCGCACTAAGCCTACTGTATTCTAATATTCCCCTTGCACATACAAGGAAATAAGCAATAAGATAATTTGTACAAAAATTTATCTCAACTAACACAAAGAAGAGTTTGTAAGAATGGTTAGTACAAGAGTAGAGAAAGTCACATAATGCGGGAGGAATACTGTGGTCATTGGAGAGGGTTAAAGAAAGGGAAAGAAGGGGAAGCTACGAAGGCCTCGTTAAATAATTATCATAGCTTTGTATTTTACTAAATCCACTTTCTGTACGCCATATTACGTACAGCGCTAAACGGTAAATGAGCTCCAGTAAAGTTAAACTGAATATTAGCATTTATAAAACGAAGGAAAACTTTAATCTATAGTTTAAAAATCTAACTGGAAGTTAAAACTTTGTTTACAATATCGACACTTAGTCTGCCGACGCCGATGCATCTCACACGCAACTATTAATCCGTTCTCATCGTTCTGTGGACAGAGCATGACGATCCGGTTGATATTTTTATAAATTCTTGATCACGTGACAGAGGAAACGGAATGAATCGGTGGCTCATGCATGACTAAGTAGTGTTTATTTTTCATACTCGGGCTATGTTTAACTTGCTAATGGAGGCGGGTAATTGTTCAGTTTAAGCTGTTTGACTTGCACGACGAACTGTTTGACAAGATAATTATAAGAGGAGCGCAGAGAAGCATTTTCTGGGTGAGTGTGCATTATTAACAAGTCGCAGGTAGCACTGCATCTAACGTCACAGCATTGTCAGTCAGATAACGCTTTGTTCCACACTGCTACACAGACTAATCTACAATAATACAGCTTGTCAATTGGACCTGGTAAGAGCTGTGTTGCCGGGGAAACAACACTTCATTAATTAGCTTGTGTAGAAATATATGCTGATGAAATTCTAGTAATTTGGGAAGTAATTAGGTGTCAAACGCAGAAGAGAAACCGAGTCCATCAATAGCTAAGCTACCTTATTATGCAACTTTCTCTGTCCACCGTAGTTGATTTTCCTAGCCCTTATAAAACTATGCAGGAAAACTTTGCTTTGGTTAATACTGTCTCAGCGGAAAAAGAAGGAAGGATCGGAAGAAGCGATGCGAAGATCTTAGATCGAGGGAAATGAACTGCAATATTCATTACACAAAATTGCCTCTAACACTGATATTCTACTTTTACTTTCTCTACGACGTATACTAAAGTAGAAAAAGGTGTGTGCGTGCGTGTGTGTGTGTGTGTGTGTGTGTGTGTGTGTGTGTGCGTGTGTGTGTGTCAGTCTATGGACAGCATAACTCAAAAACGAAAAATCGCTAAAAAACCAAACTTGGTTTTTGAGTTTAGTATCTTTCAATGGTGCAACACGAAGATTTTGAAGAAAATAGCCCCACCCTAAACTACCCTTTAGATGGAACATTTTTCGAAAATTTTTATTTTCTTGAAAATGGCTCTAATGATTTTGATTAAAATGTCATATGTTTGAGATATTTTTATAACAAATAAAATGTATATCTTGAATTTTCTAGCTTTGGCCCCTGTAGTCGTATTTACTCTGGACAACTTTTGCATAACTGGTAAACCGTTAGAGATAGACCAAATCATACTATACAAAAAATGTAGATCTTGCTAAAATACACAATTTATGTCTCAATAAGTTTTCTTGTAGAGTGAACCATTTCGGAGATATTCCTTGCTATTGGTGTCAGTTTCGGAAAACTTAAGCTTTCGTCAAATGCAACATTGTTGTTCATTTTTTATATGTTAAGCGTGGAAAGACAACGGAATCTCAAAGCTTTAAAAGATTTGACTATCGCACAAAATTACTTTGACTTAAAAAAATCACACAAAATTCATAAGAATGAAAAAGACTTCACAAGCTGTTATCCAAAAAATTAAATGTTCATATATGTTTATATTAAACATATGCTACTTGATTGAAAATTAATATTCATTTTGAATATATCAAAAATAATGAAAAATGTCTTCATGTTAAAGATCATCTGAAGTTCAGAAATTCCTTGAAATTCTTCGCCTCGCGTCATTGGGAAATACTGTACATAAATATTAACTTTGTTCTTTATTTTACTTTTTCGTTTCCCCTTTACAAAAATGTTTTGCATTCCGGTAAAATTCCGATATCGGATTTTTACTTTCTCTACCGTGTACATAGAGGTAGAGGACGTATTGGATTCCACCCAGAACTTCGTTATCGGAAGAAAATGTTTTGAGGCCCCCTGTATAACAAAAAAAAAAAAAAAAAAAAAAAAAAAAAAAACACTTTTAGAAGTATGTGAGTGTATGTCTGATTGCAAACAGAATAACCTAAAAGTAGGATAAGTACCAAATTTTGTATTTCAGTGTGGCATTTTCCCAAAATACCCTTCACATGAAATATTTTGAAGTTAGACACAGAATGATATGAACCAACAACTATAGTCTTAACATAGATCATAAAAAAATATATATAGCCTTTTAGACAAAAATTCATTTGGTAAAAAGAAGAATACTGAATTTCAAACTTCATAATTTACATAATAGCGAGTTTACTTCACATGTTTGACGTTCTAATCATTGTAAATGTTCAGAGGAACAAATGACTGTATTAGAGCTTGAAAAATCTATATTGTTATAGAAACGACAGAATTTGAGTATGCATTTTAAAGTACACAATTTGTTTTAAACAATTTTTATGCCATACGAAACCCATTATTAATGCCTCGAATATTTCGTCATTCTTTTCAACTCCTATTAATTTTTCGTAGTTTCCCTAGGTAACATGGACAGAATTTTAAGGGTAGCGTAATTTTGTGACCAGTTCCCTATTCCCTTTGTGTCTAGGGCTAAATGTGTAATGTTATTTCTGCAAATGCCTATCTTGTTTAAAATGAAGCAAATACAAAAATCTGATGTGTTACACTCACATGACTTTCTCTACTCTTGTACTAACCATTCTCACAAACTCTTATTCCTATATCTTCTTCGTGTTAGTTAAGATAAACATTTGTACAAATTATCTTATTGCTTATTTCCTTGTAGGTGCAACGGGAATATTAGAATACAGTAGGCTTTGTGCGATAGTCAAATGTTTTAAACCTTTGAGATTCCCTTCTCTTTGCACACGTAACATATAAAAATTGAACAACGATGTTCCATTCCACGAAAGTTTTTAAGTTTTCCGAAACACACACATAACAAGGAATATCTCCAAAATGGTTCACCCAAAAGAAAACTTATTGATGTATTCTCCTTGTACCTACAAGAAGATAATAATAATCTTTATACATTTTTATTGAAAGTTATTCTTATAATTAGTTAATGTATTGTTTTCGTGCTCAAACATAAGCTAATACGTAAACAGGTGTCTATGAACCTTGTGTCGCGTTAATGAGGGACACAGAATGGTTTGACCGTTGTGCCCCTGGCCCTGGCAGCACTATGGATGAGAAGAAGGAGCGACCAGTTCGCAACTGATGCAACATGTGTCCGCAGGGCTTAAGTCCGGCCGGTACTTAATGCGGTACTGCGAGCAGCTAATTGCGGGTAATTGCGCCCAGAGAAATGTGGCCGACCACTGTTAATGGAACAACCTTCTGTGAATGATACATACGTATGTGCGTGCGTGCGTGCACCCTGAAAAACGTTCACCAACAATATAAACCCGCGTTTCCTAACATTTCCTTTAGTAAATTATAAAAATAAAGCTATGCTGGTGTTTTGATCATTTTAGTCCGCTATGCTTTTTAATCTGTATATAAAACCATTATGTTGATACGTTTATCAAGAACTGGTATTTGCGACACCATTCTTCCATGTCATTTTCCACTTTTGAGATGTATTTCGAACCGCTTAGGCGTATAAAATTAGATGTTCGCTTTGTATAGCTCTTATAATTTCTTCAGCCGCTAGAATGAAACGTAGGGGGCTTAGCGGGTCGCCCTGGAGCACTCCGTTTGTCTGTAGTATCGGCTGTCATAAACACATATTATGTAAGTCTTATTTCGTTCCCCAGTAGTATTCTACTTAGATTTATGTTCACATGCTACTTTTGCTAAGGTTTTCTTCAATTTTTTCTGTCACTAATCTTCTGTTTACAAGATCAAATGCTTTGATAAAGTCTATGAAAACTATATAGAACTTTTCTCTCCTTTCAAGGGTTTCCCATATGTTGTTTTAAAGAACTTCCCTTCAAGAATCCTAGTTGGGGTCTTCGGAGGTGCTCATCAAAGGTCTCCTTTATTCTTTGATATTATTTTTCTGAATATTTTAAAGGGGATTCACCTTTATAAAGTAGTGACTGTGCAAACAGTGTTTATTTTTATTGTTACTCTTATTATTTTATTAAAGAGTGAATTATAATAATTATGTCTATTATTTTCAAGTTGTTATGACCTTTTTTTTCAGTTTTAGAAGAACCTTAAAAGTTCTGACTTTTAAATATTTCTAGAAATGTGACAATGGAAGTACATAAGATGACAATTTTATTTTAGTGTGAAAGGAAAGGCACATATGTGAGGAATATTTATAAATACGACGGTCTATTAACAATTGACATAATGTTTATAACTTTAAAACGAATTAGAGAACAAGAGTTTAAATTGACACCATTTGGCAAGTGATTCAACCCCGTGATGGATGAGCCCGCGAAGCCGGAGCGGTGTCTGTTTATAATGTAACGTAAATACTGCAAATGGAGCCACTGAATTTGAGCTTGTTAGATGCCATTAAATTAACTTGCGCTGTAGCTTCCATTTTGTTTTGGTGACAAAAGAGTTAAGTAATGATCTGATGTGTTGCACTCTATGATCTTCTCTACTCTTCTATCAATCATTCCTACATCTTCTTCGTGTTAGTTGAAATAAAGTTTTATAGATATTATGTTATTGTTTATTTCTACAGTAGGTTTAAACGAGTAAAATCTTTTAAGGCTTTCGAAATCCGTTCTCTTTGCACGGCTAAGATATAAAAAAATGAATAACGATCTTCTATTAATGGAAACTATAGGTATTACAAAATTTGCACAAATAAAAAGGAATTTCACCGAAATGGTTCACTCCAACAATTAATTATTTTCACATAAACTGCATATTTCAACGAGATCTACATTTTTGTACAGTAAGATTTCAAAAGTCATCCAGAGTAAAAGGTCTCATTCAAAATATACATTTCATTTGTCATAAAAATTACTTAAATATATGGCATTTTAATCAAAATCGTTGAGCCACTTTGGAGAAAATCAATATTTTTTAAACATTTTCCATGTAAAGCGTAATTTACAGTGGAGCAATAAAATTTTCTTCAAAATCTTCGCATCGCATCCGTAAAAGATGTCAAACTTAAAACACGGACCATATTTTAAAATAATTTTTTTTATTCAGCGGTCATCAAAGCACATTTCTGGTGAAATCTCGACATCCAATTTTTGGGCGGAATGTAACACATACGATTTCTGTATAAACAAAAAGAAACAGGAAGAAATACATAGAACAACAATAGGAAAAACGGACTGTAAATGTGTGAGTTGTGTTAGTAATAAATATAATGTTATTTGTTGCATGTTGCGTTAGGTGCGCATGACAAAGAAAGCCACCTGTTGAACATGACAGGGAAGTTTCTCAGTGCAGCCAGTGGTCAGTAGAGACGGACGGGTTCGAATCCTAAAGTTCACACCGTGAAGTTAATGTGATTAGCCACGTGACGGCCCAACAATGCAACTCCCTCTGCTACCCGTGATAATTGTGTTAGTTGACTTCTGGCCCGTAATATCATTATAGATGCGGCATGAGAGAGCCCTACTGCCTCGGTGCTGCTCAGGCCTCCATTCTAACGGCCAAAAATACGACTTGTCTCAAGTACTTCACCTTCAGCTTTTGTATTTTACATTCCCTATCGATTCCTTTACAAAAAGCATTCATTTCCCTATCCCTTTCCTGCATACAGCCTGATGGTAGTTTACTCAAAAATTCTGTGTCGATCTTACATAAGTTATATGTTATATTCATATCTTCCTTTACTCCCATACGAGCTATTTTGATAAAGTCATATATTTCTATCTACTTCTGTTAACAGAGACAAACTTTCAATCCACATATTTACTTACACATTTTGTTTTACATACGTTAAATTTTGGCAAAGAAAACGTCTTAACTCTTTTCACAACCACGAAAGAAAAAAAAATCTGATGTGTTGCACTCACATGACTTTCTCTACTCTTGCACTAACCATTCCTAAAAATTCCTATTCCTTTATTTTCTTCGTGTTACGTGAGGTAAACATTTGTACAAATTATCTTACTCCTTATTTCCTTGTAAGGGGAATATGGGAATACAGTAGGCTTTGAGCGATAGTCAAATCTTTTAAAGCTTTGAGATCCCGTTTTCTTTGCACACTTAACATATAAAAAAATGAACAACGATGTTCCACTTCAGTTTTCCAAAACTCACACACATAATAAGGAAAATCTCAGAAATGGTTCACTCTACAAAAAAATTTATTTGGACATAATTTGTGTGTTTTGGCGAGATCTACGTTTTTTTTTCTATGGCAAAATTCTGTCTATCTCTTACGGTTTACCAGTTATTCAAACGTTATACAAATATCTTAAACATATGGCATTATAATCAAAATCGTTAGAGCCATTTTTAAGAAAATTTTCCATGTAAAGGGTAGTTTATGGTGGAGGAATTTGCTTCAAAATCTTGGTGACGCATCCTTGAAAGACATTAACTGAAATACCAACTTTGGTTTTTAACCGACTTTAGGTTTTTGAGTTTATACCGACATAAGTGTAGTAGGCGGTTATTAAAAATTCTAGGAAAAGTTTGAAAATACCAGAGAGATCCAGTGTTTTCTGTTTTCCAGATTCTGTTATACTCTTAACACCTGCGTCCTGTTTTTGGAGCATCGATGATAATGTGTTAATTGCATCGTTTTGTGTTGGTGCTCATTAGCTGAGGCATCAAATTGACCGGAAATTGAAGAGAAACATCAAACAGAATGTCATTCTTTAATCCAAGTCAAGATACGATAAAGTAAAAGCTATATTCAAGAAGTGATTAGATTAAAATAATTGTATATGAAGAATCAGCTCATTTTCCTGTTTCATCTGCTATGACAAAGTGAAAAATAACATAATTAACATTAAACGCAGGAATAGTTATAGTATTAAAAGTAAGGATGGGACTTAGATACCGTCCATTCCTTGATATCTCTACCTGGTAGTTATAATATTTTCTCTCCATTATGTTAGTATGCAAATATAGACATTTAGTACTGTACCCTTGCCGTAAAGAACATGATGCAGATGAACGGCCTTGAACTTCATGCGATAATTGCATTTTTCCATGTGTAGACTAAAACAGTAGAAGTCTTCTACTACCAATCAACACAAAAGCTAATAAGCGACAATAGCTAAAGAAAACGGGAGCGTGTACGTCATGGAAGCAAGGGAAATATTGCTTCCACTTTACTTGTTAGTAATATCTCAATTGCTATTTTCATTAAAATCGTCCTTATGGAAAATTAACCGGTACAATTATCAAACACTACGCGGGAATTGATATTCAGCTTAAATTTTGCAAATACTTTTCTCGAGCCCCAATAGATGGCAAGAAGTATTTGCTGATGGTCGATATTTAGAGACACTATCGATATAATTTCGTTTTGCGGAAGCAATGTATTTCTTTCTTATTACTAACCTGTGAATAATCCACATTACTGCATGTGAGAGGTAACCATACAGAATTTAGTGAATTTATGTTTTCTGACTACAAACCGCTGGTGCGAGAGCATGGATACAACGAACTGGAATATTTATGGGAGGAGGGTGCGATTTTGTGTGTAGAATCTTGAACCGCGGTTTGTTTTTATTTATCTATGCAAAGAAACTAAAAGTTATCTAACAGGATAGGTAAACTCCATAGGTTTTCACCACACGCCACTGAGAGAAATTCACGTGAATATAACAAATCGGGTTTTTATTTACGTTTATGTTACATCGTTTTAACTCTATGGTCATATCATGACGGATCTATTAGAGGATACCTAGTAAATCGGTGAGTGGCGGGCAATTAGCCTCCTAGTCTCTCCCTGCATCATATCTTGGTTCGTCACTAGTCCATAGAGGGATCAGTGCGGGACCATTGTACCTCTGCTTGTGACGGGCAGATGGCACTAGGGTGCCATCTAGTCTTACTAGTTTCATTGCCTGTGGATAGATGGCACAGCATTCGCTATTACTGTCTATTTTAATTTTACTATTGTTTTAGACTTTGTATCGTGGTGTTAAATATCCAATCTGCTATTTTCTCTGGTGACTGGTGCTATGGTATAAATTTTGGCAAATTCTCAAATAAAAAGGAAATCCAGCACATATAATAAAGACAATTAAAAGTTTATACCAGAATACAAGAGTATGATAGATGAACGAAAGCGTGTTGGAAAATTGTTTGTAAACAACCAATTTTCTTATTACACTGGATTTGTATTCGTGATTGACGAAGTGATCACCTTAAGAAGAGACGTAAAATAAAAATTTATATGTAGGATTTGAAGCTTTCACGGCGAACGTTAGTGATAACAGCTTCACGGGTGATCAGCCGTGTTAAACTTAAAAAGGTCGAGCTTTCGGCCATTATACTCTCCATGGCCATCTTCAGGACTAAAATGATTATATAAAACAATCACAGTACCAACGTTAAACATGAACTTTAACAACATTGGAGGAGAGAAAAATAGAACAGCCGAAATGTGGTTTCTCAGAAGAGTCGTACCAGTGACGTCAAGAGATCAAAAAAGGAGTGAAGATACCAGGAACGAATTAAACATTTTCAGAATCAATGATAAGATAAAGGCAAATAAACACAATTGGTTTCAACATGTAACAAGAAGGAACGATAATAGATTTCCAGAAAAAGAAGATATTAAATTATAAGCCTTTATAAACTTGGAGAGATCAAGTGCCATATATTGAACGGAATGGTTCAAAAGGCCTAAGCTGTTGAGGTGGTGGTAGCGGTGGCGGCGACGGTGATGGCTAGGGCTAGGGTTTTGATGACTTTGTATCTTTATTTTTGGTAAGTTTAACTCATTAATGAGTTGTATATTAATTTATTTCAGAGTAAAAGAAGTTAAACTAATCATATCTGTTATGGCATTTTTTTGCATTTTGCGCTAATTTTGTGGTGTAGGGCATTTGTAGGTTTTTTATTTGAACCTCGCGGTTGCGGACCAAAGGCGTTACCGCTCGGAACTTTTGCTTCTAATGCATTTCCTATCTTTCCTATGTTTAGCCTCTAAAATAGCCACTATCGCTTTCACTGAATTTTTGTCACTGAGAAAGCAACAGCTCCCAGTGATGGAGTGTGTATATTTGTAATGACCAGCACACATTAATCAGACGAAAGAGGTGTGGACGACGAATTTCCGCCGTAAGTCACACGAATTAGTACCTGCCGTTTGAAAGGCGTGGCGCTCAACATAAATCGGGGGACTAATACATTTGAAACAATCAACGCAGAATCCGTAAAATGAAGAAAACCCTCCTGATTACAGTAATTTTCAAATGGGGACACCCAAGCCGTCAAAGTAAGTTGGGCGTTACCCGATAATCTGAGAGAGGCGCCCCTTGGCGGAAGCGAATACAGAAATTACTTCCGTCTAGCTCGGCGACCATTCGCAGGTCTACGTAGGTAAATCAAGTCAGTTCTAACTGATTACGTGACCACGGGGAGGGAGGCAACCTACAAAATAAAAATGTTGTAGCAGAATGCATTTTTTTGCTTCTCAGGAAAACAGTATTTCAGGGAGAGGCAGGATAACAATTTACTGCCCCAAATTAATCCTTATTTGTTGAAGTAATGCTTACAAGAGAATTAGAATTTGGAAATATTTCTCCCTGGCGCTTGCTGGGACTGCAGGGTTGCCATCCTTCCCTCGAACTATCTCAACTATAACCAGCAATACCAGATTATAGGTGGTTAGGCAGGACTGTGTGGCGTCAGGAAATGTATATATACCAGGTGAGTCAGCCGCACCTTATTTTTTTGGAAGGTAGGCCACCCATCTAACGGCATGTTCGCCTTACTCCAGTTTTACGCTTACTAAAATGTATTGCTTGACGTTCTTAAAGAGAGGAATGCGCAAAATTGAGAGCAACAGCGGTTTAAGGGACAGAACGTACTCCTCGCTAAAGTACACCTCAAAAACATACGACTCGTTTACTGAGGGCGAATTCCGGTTTCCAGCCGATTTTACAAACTTTTTATTAGAGTAGGTATACATAGCAACGTAATTCAGTAAACGGCTCGGAAAAAATGGACCTATCATATGAGTACACTAACAACGTCAGCTAGAAAGAAAATGGTGGATTATTGTACTTAGAGCAGGGTTTGGCTGCTAAAAATTAGGAAAAATTTAGACACGCCTCATCCATCATGGACCCGTACAGTCAAAACGGACATATTATTAAACAGTTTATTTGCATTTTTGCGTGAACTACGCCTCGTGCACCTCAATTAATATGCATAACAGCTTTTGCCATTTAAGTAATAATGTTAAAACGCCCAGTAAATGATTAAAACTGTCTTAAAAGGCTAAATCATGCCCGAAAACTTGCGAGGTGGCAATGGCATAGCGCCAGGATACAAGTCCTACTATTGGACGTGGTACATGTGTTCAGTCCAGTCTCGAAATAGCTGAATAGAATTGTGACGGGTCCTCTGCGCTTAACCCCTAATGACACAGGTTCAAGTCTCAGCATTGTAAATATTTATTTATTTATTTACTTTTTTATATATATACATATATGTTCATCAAAACTTGGAAACCGAATTCACAATAATCTAATTATGAAGTCCCTGAGGGTTTATGACATAATTTAAATCGTTTTTGGTTGTCTGCATTTTTAATAGCACAATAATTCATTGTGTGCAAAATTGAGTTTAACTTCCATGTTAAACTCTGACAATGTAATTTCCTTGCTTTCTGTGTTCAAATGTGTATGAATGATCCTTATTTCAATTGCACCTACCTATAGGTGTGTTTAAACAACTACATAATTGTAGTTCACCAATAAAGACACATAAAAAATGTCATAAAACATAAATAAAACAATAAAAATGAATATAATAATAGTTTTCTGAATAATAGTTTCTAAATTGTGAGGATTGCACGGTAAAAAAAAATTAGTACATGCAGGTGATTCGAACCACCTTCACAGCAGATTACTTCGGAATCTTGCGCCCGTTCCAACTGAGCTACCTAGTAACGTATGAGGTAAACATTCCGCTTAAGATGTAATATTCGCTGGTTCTAGTGAACATTTGCAGAAGTACAAACGTCAACTGTCTAATTAGGAATATATTAAAAAGCGATGTGATAACATCTATATTAGTACTAATTTTATCGAATGTTTAACATCCATGTTAAGTACGCGGGTAGAACGTGGTAATGGGGTCGATGTTTCCATGTTGGGCTATAAAATGCGGATGGCATAAAACTCGAGAATAAGGGGCAGCTGACTCACCTGGTATATGTGACGGCGCAAAACAAAGGACGGTTGGGTCTAAGCTATTCTACATACTAAGCCAGGAGCAAACAACTGTGCCCAAGGTTAGCAATCGAGCGGCAGAACAAAAAGAGGTTTCTCTAAAGCCTTCGAGAAAAATCTGGCTACATCATCGCCGGCGTGTTTGGAGAAGTTCGCGAAAGGTTCGTACGTCTTTCCCGCTTTATAAAGAGGCGAGGAAACAGCAAAGACGCGAGTGGGTCAGATTGTCAGAGGCAATAAAAGGACTGAGATAAGGGAAACAATGGTTACTTGTAATATCACGAATGACTGGAGATTAATGTAAGTAAAATAGGACTGTATTTCTGTGCAAAAGTTTAGAAAAACAATAAACTGATTGAAAAGTAACCGTACTGGACTTTTTTAATTTTGCCACTACGCATGTAGTAAACAAACTAAAAATGCAACTTTTGTTAAAAATCATGAGTTAATCTCTTCTTCGTAATGCTTTTAAAGTTGAATCGAAGTTCGTATTTTTGTATTATGTCACAAACAGTACATATCAATTATTTTTTATTTAATTTGAATACTTATATTGAGTTACAGCGAAACGATATTTTTAAAATATCGGTTATATGTATTCTGTTTAAAGCCGGACAGAAATATTCGCTTACTCCGTATGAAAGCCAGGTATTGCTTTCACGTCCGAAAGTTATACATACCAACACACAAAATATTAATCCCCTACAAAGTTAAGTGAAGTGGAAAACGTCCAACTCTGTGACATGTAAAACCCATAATTGTCATCCACAATTTTGGACCGATACACGTCTAATTTAATTATCCAATCGGATAATATCCGATGTACAGGTCACGTTAATTGAGCAATAATTGTGGTCACCCGAGTACCAGATAATGCCATTTGAGCACGACATTAAAATATTCACAGTGCGATATAGTGTCAGTCACCGTCACTTGTCACAGAACAAACATTTACTGTGGCGAGCAAATACCGCCTCAGGAATACCAACAGTATGGCTGAAAAATATCTAGTATAGATTTGGGGGGAGGGTGTCAAATAGGGGAGGAGGAGTAGTGGGGAAATAACATCAAACAGTGTCTTCCGCTAAAAGTAGTAAACGCGTCTGTTTTGTGTCATGAAACAGTCATAGATGAACAGTTTGTCTCTGAGTATCACTATACGGACCAACTGGCGGTCCGCGGGCCACATATGGTCCATCGAAGGTAAATACAAAACAACTATACAGTGACGCCGGCTATGCTGCACAACAAAGGACGGTCGGGGGGACAAGCTACCTCACACCACACACCAGGCGCGGCAGGTATAAAAGGCACTCAAGGTCAAGCTGCCACACACCTCTCATGCGAGCAAATACGTGACAGCGATAAGATCGGCAGAACTAAAAGTGGTTTTTGAGACCATCCATGAAGTGTCCGGCTGCCCGCGTATTTGTAGAAGTTCCAGAAAAGTAGAAGTTCGAGAAAAGTGCATGTTACGTCATCCTCGCTGTATAAGGAGGCGAGGTGACGAGAGAAATGTATTAGTAGTTACAGATATGAATCGTGCAGTCAGTTTTATTGTGTGTGTGTATGTGTGTGTGTGTGTGTGTGTGTGTGTGTGTGTGTGTGTGTGTGTGTGTGTGTGTGTGTGTGTGTGTGTGTGTGTGTGTGTGTGTGAGCTGCGTTTGTACGGTGAAATGAGTTGTGCATTCAATTGAAAGAAAAGATGCAAAAAAGATAACTGGACTGGACTTTGTTGTTTTTGTTACACTGGTGTCAGGGCTGGGATTTGTGGAATTCAAAACCAATAAATGGCAATGGATTTTTTAGGGCGCTAAAATCCCTAGCACCCTTCCATCGGAAGGAAAGTAAAACCGGTGGTCTCGTATCTTAGATTACTACCACATAAATGAACTTTACACCTGATAAAAAAGTCTTCTCAGGAAAATTAAGTAGCTTTTATAGCTAATATGGAATGAGACGCTGAAATCCACAGGGGATAAAGGGCGTCAATAAATAACCAGGTACTCAGCTTATGATGTGAATCAAGCAGGAGATAAAAGTTACATATCAAAAGTAAAAGGCCAAGAGAATATGACGTATGAATTAAAATAAATTAATGGTTATAAGGTTTCTTACCTTTGGTATCAGAAGCATTATGCCTTCGACCCCTCGTTTTGAACAATAATAGGCCCTGGAGAACAAAAGAAAACAATATTAGAAGTATTTAATGCAATTAAAAAATCTCTAACATTTTTCAGAATTGTGTTACTTTTAATATTCCAACTAACATCTGTGCTTACAAAATGTTTAACCATAAGCTTTATATACAATCAATTTAATTGAAATGCTTTCCTTATAGCACTTTTGCCTGCATTGCAAAGGAGTCCGGGATTATTTCTGAGTATTGGATTGAAAGCGGTAAAGTAACCAATATCTCTCATTGCTACATTCTGTCATGCTGTCCTTTGAGAAAAATCTGATGTGTTGCACTCACGTGACGTTCTCTATTCTTGTACTAACCATTCTTACAAACTCTTATTCCTATATCTTCTTCGTGTTAGTTAACAAAAACATCCTTGTAGGTGCAAGGGGAATGTTAGAATACAGTGGGCTTTGAGCGATAGTCAAATATTTTAAAGCTTTGAGATTCCGTTCTCTTTGCACACTTAACATATAGAAAAATGAACTACCATGTTCCATTTCACGAAAGTTTTAAGTTTTCCGAAACTCACATACATAATAAGGTATATCTCCGAAATGGTTCACCCTACAAGAAAATTTATTCAGACATAAATTTTGTATTTTAGTAAGATCTACATTTTTTGTATAGTATGATTTGGTCTATCTCTAACGGTTTACCAGTTATGCAAAAGTCGTCCAGAGTAAATACGACTACAAGGGCTATAGCCAGAAAATTCAAGATATACATTTCATTTGTCATAAAAATATCTTAAACATATGACATTTCAGTCAAAATCGTTAGAGCCATTTTCAACAAAATCAAAATTTTCGAAAAAATTTTCCATGTAAAGGGTAGTTTAGGGTGGGGCTATTTTCTCCAAAATCTTCGTATCGCACCCTTGAAAGACATTAAACTTAAAAACCAACTTTCGTTTTTAACTGACTCTTTGTTTTTGAGTTATTCTGTCCACAGATACACAGACCTTTTTCTAAAAATGCTTTTTTAGGATTCAGGGGGTCTCAAAACATATTTCTGGTGAACTATCGACATCCAAATTGTGGATCGAATACAATACTTCCAGTACTTATTATACGTAGTAGATATGTATTGTAAATTGACAAATATCTCTGATAAAGTTAAAGAAATGAAAGCGGTGCAGAGAGTAAAATGATAATTATTGTGAGTGCAACTGAACTTAGACTGTATGAAGTAAACACGTGGAGTTGAATGATACCAGTAATGGATTAAGACACTGCGACATAAAACTGAAGTACCTACATACAGACTGTCAAGTTTTAACACCCTCTCACAGGAAGCCAGTCACGTAGCTTCTGGTGAACCTGCCCTATCTTATTAGAGAGATTGCCCTTCCTCTTCTCTCTTTTTTCCTCCCTCCCTTTTTCTTTCTTTCTCATTTGTTTCTATTTTCTACTTTTATTTACGTTTCATTTCTTCTACTCCTTTTTATTTTCTCCCCTAACACTATATTCGATGTCGAGATAATACCGGAAATATGTTTTGAGGTCCTCTGAATAAAAAAAATCTTGATGTATTACACTCACATGACTTTCTCTACTCTTGTACTAACCATTCTTACGAACTCTTATTCCTATATCTTCTTTGTGTTAGTTAAGATAAACATTTATACAAATTATCTTATTGCTTATTTCCTTGTAGGTACAAGGGGAATGTTAGAATACAGTAGCTTTGTGCGATAGTCAAATGTTTTAAAGCTTTGATATTCCGTTCTCTATGTACACTTAACATATTAAAAAATGAACAACGTTGCGTTTGACAAAAGCTTGAAACTGGTACAAATAACAAATAATATCTCCGAAATAGTTCACTCTACAAAAAAATGTATTTGGATATAAACAGTGTGTTTTAGCGGCATCTGCATTTTTTGTATGGTAACATTTTGTCTTATCTCTTACGGTTTACGAGTTATTCAAAAGTCATCCAGAGTAAACAGGACTACATAGGTTGTCAAAATATACATTTTCATTTGTCATACAGATATCTTAATCATATGCCATTTTAATCAAAACCGTTAGAGCCATTTTCAAGAAAATCAAAATTTTCGAAAAATTTTCCATGTAAAGGGTAGTTTAGGGTGGAGTAATTTACTTCAAAATCTTCGTGTCGCGTCCTTAGAAGACATTAAACTTAAATACCAACTTTGGTTTTTAACCGACTTTTCCTTTTTGAGTTATGCTGTCCACAGTCTGACAGACACACCCAGACACACACACACACACACACACACACACACACACACACACACACACAGACACCCCCCCCCCCCCACACACACACACACACACAGAGACATGGAGCTTCCTCTAAAAATACTTTTTACCTTTTTTTGGATTCAGTTGGCCTCAAAACATATTTCCGGTGAAATATCGCCGTGTAAATATAGATGGAATACAATACTTCTCTACTTACTAATAGAGAAAACAAAAATGCATTTTTAGCAAAAGGTTCGTGTGTGTGTGTGTGTGTGTGTGTGTGTGTGTGTGTGTGTGTGTGTGTTTGTGTGTGTGTCCGTGTGTGCGCGGGTGTATCTGTGTGTTGGATCAGCATAGCTCAAAAATAAAATGTAGGTTAAGAACCAGCGTTAGTGTTTAAATTAGACATATTTCAACGATGCGGCCCGAAGATTTTGAAGAGAATATTTAATATATGTTTTCAGAAAAATAACGCCTTGCCTCCTTTCTTACACAACTGTTCGTGAGGATATGGGTGATATCTTAGTCGAGGGAGAGAAATATGCAACCTGCAAACGTTATTTACCCCACTGAAGTGTACACAAATAGTGATAGATATCGAATTTCTGATGATCTGCAGGGGCATTTATAGGGCGTGTATTCTGATATCGGTCTCCACCATTTTGGAAAGCTACACGTTACCTCCATTCCCTTCCAGTTGAGGGAGGTGGCTATACCTATTCGTAATTAGCCAATGAGTTGACAATACCAGCAATCAGAACGATACCCTGCAAACGGTAAGGAATTAGGTGCCCGTAAGCAGGCCGCGCTGATTTCTTCCTGAAGCTCTCGCTTCCTCCATTCTTCCAGGAGGTTTACATCCGCAATTGATCCTATCTCTAAGTTATTCCATTCTTTTATGGTTTACTTATACTGTCGTTATTTTCTCGTTCACTTTGTTTGCTTACATCTGTTTTCATTTCATTCTTCCCACTTCTCATTTTTTTTTTCTCTTTTTCCTTACTTCCTCTGCTCTTTCCTATCACATTAAAATACATATCTCGCATATACTAATTTTTTTTTACAGCTTCATTATTTTATGCCATTTATTTTTCATATTTCACATATCTTTCTTTCCTCTGATTCTCGAACCTGTAGCTCTGAACTTTCTCACTGTTTTTCTTCTGTTCTTTTACTCCTTATCGTTTGATTTATGTATTTATTTCATTTGCTTTTTATTTCCTGAGTTTTACGCTGGTTAAAGCAGCTAATCTGTCATATTACACTTGAGAACTGAGCCCATTTTCTTTAGGGGTAAGTTTTTCGAGTCAATTTATCACAATATCATAACATTTACAAATCATTTAGATCTGGAAAGTTCAGACCTTCGACTGATATTGGAACTATTTAACAAACAAAATAAAAGTAGACTATAATTTCCTAAACTCGGTATAATAACTGATGATAATAATTGTATTATGAATACTCAACATTAGTTATCTTCCAACAGACGTTCAACGCACAAGAAGAAAGGAGAAGAAAAAGAATCTTGATTGATTTGAAGCGGAACTAGATGACAAAACAATGCACTTCGCAGCGGAAATAGACAAGACAAATGCATGACGCGACGCGAGAGGGTTTCGGTAATTTCACTCTAATACTCGACTTTGATTGTGAAAATTCAACATTTTCTTTCATATTATTCCTTCTTTTTACGGCGAGTTCAAAAATCACAATCTATATGTATTGATATTGAATCTAATACCATTAAGAAGATTTTATATAAATCTGCTAATAGTAAAAATAGTAATAATAATAATAATAATAATAATAATAATAATAATAATAATAATAATAATAATAACAATAACAATAATAATAATAATAATAATAATAATAATAATAATAATAATAATAATAATAATAATAATAATAATAATAATAATAATAATAATAATAATAATAATAATAATAATAATAATAATAATAATAATAATAATAATAATAATAATAATAATAATAATAATAATAATAATAATAATAATAATAATAATAATAATAATAATAATAATAATAATAATAATAATAATAATAATAATAATAATAATAATAATAATAATAATAATAATAATAATAATAATAATAATAATAAATCTATTTCGAAGAACTAATACTCATTGTTTAGATTTATAGAAAAGGGAAAAGAGTATTCTACAAATTGCAAAGAAACTTTATATTTTGTCAGTGAATAATTATTGTGATAGTTATATCTAACACATACTTTCACGAGACCAGTTCATAACAGTAGATGGATCAACAATGCTGCAGTTCGACAATGTTATCTGCTCCACTTTGCTCCACTTCCTGTACATACTGTCGTGGTGAAAAGTTGAATTATCATTCAGTGTCGATAGCGTAACCTGGCTGTATGTTTTAGATATATTACTGCATATATGTGCATGTATATTACTGCATTCATCATTGAAATTATCAAGGAATTTGATCTGTAGTAATATCACGAGAGAGTTTTATATGATGACAATTTTGCGAGCGAGAAAGGTCAACCCAAATATGAAAACCTCGAGTGGTACTTGTTTAGAGTATTCCATGAAATAATTAATAATTCATTTATTTAATACCATATAACATTAATAGTGACTTAAAGGTAAACAACTTGCAACTTATATAAAATTCATATATTTTAGTTTAAATGTATTTTCACAGGTGGCAGCACAAGCAACCCATTAGGCACTGAGAACAATAAAAGTGATCTGGAAATTGATTGAAAGTTCGCACATCATGTTTTAAATACTTTTGTTGAAGGATTTTGGCAGTCACATTCTATAAGGGTCTTGGAGTTTATTTCTTATACTCAACGCCATTTAATTTCTTCATACTTAAAGGTCAATCGGTCATGATACTAGCAATCTGTTTAGTTGGTGTTTCCACTGAATTGTCAGATATTCCAGGTTTTTTGACTTTACCTCTTCAGTTAAAATACGCATATTCTCACTAGAATATTTGCCGGAACTTTTGTCTGACATTTATCAAAACTAATTCTTTTTACCGCGCATGCATGTTTAGAATGGGAGAACTGTAAGTAGGAGGTGATATAACCAAAGTGATAATGCGCCATGAGTGAAATGGTCGTATTATACAGTTGAAAATTAAAACTTATATTCCCGGACATGCCATATATTTTAACCATTTGTCCGGCGTCCGGGTGGAATTTTTGAAGTCTCTAATGTCGTACATTTTCAGAAACAAGCAATGATGGTTAGAAAATGAACTAAAAACTGCAAAAATAGAAATGAATCATTGCTTATTAGCCGCAACTGAAAGTCTCTATGGCAACATGGCTACAGTCCAAGAGCATGTAACATTGAACGGAGATTGGCAACGTAGCATTTGCACTCCCGAGGCAAGAGGTTGGTATTCTATGGAGGCAAAGCAACACAATGCTAATGTTCAAACAGTATTTTCTCTAAGAAGAGCACAGTGGACAGGAGAAAGGAATAGAGTATATATTGATTCGATTAGAGGTATTGTTGTAGATAAATTTCTTGATTGCACAAGATTACTTCTTCAGATCTGTATAACTGACAGTTCATGATCACATTTGACCTCGTATTTTTCAGGATTTTAAGAAAATATATGTATATGCCTATGTGTATACATAAAAGGCACTTAAATTATATATTTACATTATTTTTGCATCGCCCGACAGTGTCCTACAATTTCTCCTACATTTTTGCTTTCTCTACTACTAAGTAGAGGAAGTATTGTATTCCACCCAAAAATTTGATGTCGAGATATCACCGCAAATGTATGTTTTCAGGCCGTCTACATCCAAAGAAAATCTATTTTATAAAAGCTTCGTGTGTGTGTGTGGTTGTCTGCCGGTCTGTGAACAGCATAACTCAAAAGCGAAAAGTTGGTTAAAAACTAAAGTTGGTATATAAGTTTAATGTCTTTCAAGGACACAACACGAAGATTTTGAAGAAAATTGCTCCAATCTAAACTACCCTTTACATAGAACATTTTTCGAAAATTTTGATTTTCTTGAAAATGGCTATAAAGATTTTGATTAAAATACCACATGTTTAAGGTATTTTTATGACAAATGAAATGTATATCTTGAATCTTACCTATGTAGTCTTATTTACTCTGGATGCTTTTTATATAACTGGTAAACCGTAAGAGATAGACCAAATCTTACGATAGAAAAATGTAGATCTCGCTAAAACATATAATCTGTGTCCTAATACCATTTCGGAGATATTCCTTCTTGTTTGTGTGAAAGTAATCGACTTCGACTGGTATTTTCAAACTCTTTCTCGTTCTCCAATGATGCACGTATCGCAACTTGCTATTCCCGCACTGACCCAGTTTACCGCGTTTCCTCTAGTATAAATGTATTAAGCTTACGATGTCTTGGTCGCCCCCCCCCCCCGACTAGACTGCTACCTTTTAAAATTCAATAAAACCAATTTAACTACCCAGGTAGAAGGTTTAAAAATTCAATATGGTTTCCCAGGTCATAGTTAAAATCCTTACCCTACCTTTTCGCTGCAAGATTTATGAGCGGATCATTGTGCATTATTCATAACAAAGCTGATCGAATCAATTTAAAGGAGTTTTCCGTCCTAATTGTTACCTATGTTGTAGCTGCAGACAAATGAATACACGATGTGCGCATGCGCTGTAAAAACACAGCCAATGAGGGAATGTTTAAATTCAAAAACGTTACAAGTAACAGCCCGAAACCAATCTTCTTATAAATGTAATAACATTGCTTGTTTTAGAACCTCGACTAACATAAATGAATATGAGTTTGTAAGACTAGTTAGACAAGAGTAGAAAAAGTCATGTGAGTGCAACACATCAGATTTTTTGTTTTCAATGAAACCCTTGATCTAAACAACGACTCTGGGGGGCATTTCTTGAAATATTTCTCGCATGTCGTCTTGTGCCAGTTTTGCCCCGGTCTACCTCAGCAACCGTAGCACTGTACACAAATATTTATACAGGGAATAAGTTTGAGGTTGCCAGGCAACCGATGGGGGAGAAGGGTGAGAAATGGTCCGCCTGATATACAACATTGTAAGACGAAAACCTTCTCTTTGTCAAGCACTTGATTAAACGATTTTAAAACATCCGTAACATTTTCGGCCTGGCGTCCATTTGCATATTACGTCCTGTGAAGAACAAAAGCGTTTGTCTTCTGTTCCACATCCTACAACAAAAGCTGAACACAATCCAGTGGACTGAAAACCTTTGTTCAGCATTTAAAAGTAATTACACAGACATCGAATCGATTATTCCTCTATCTTCTTCGTGTTAGTTGAGATAAACACTTGCAGAAATTATCTTATTGCTTATTTCCTTGTAGGTGCAAGGGGAATATTAGAATATAGTAGGCTTTGAGCGATAGTCAAATGTTTAATGCTTTGAGATTACGTTCTCTTTGCACGCTTAACATATAAAAATGAACAGCGAAAGCTTGTTCTCCGAAACTGACACAAATAACAAGGAATATCTCCGAAATGGTTCACTCTACACAAAATTTGAACATAAATTGTGTGTTTTAACGAGATCTACATTTTTTGTAAATTAAGATTTTGTCTATCTCTTACGATTTACCACTTTAACACAATTTAGTTACAGAAATGCGTTGAAGACGGGAGAACATAAATCACTGCTTTTATTACATCTTTATTGTCAGTTGAGGTGAAATGAAACACAATGCAATGACATTCCTGCTTTTATAGGATTGTAATAAACTCACACGGCTTTCTCGGTTTAATCGCTGAGATAGACGTCTGTCTGTCATGTCAGTGACCGCGGCTCGATACCAGAAATCGTTTTTTCATTCATCTGCCGGTCTGTTAGCTTTATACAGGGTGTTATACCGAAGTGAAAAAGTTGATTTTATAAAGTGTTGAAGTTGAGGATTAATTTTTTTCATAGGTATTACTAGGAAAAACAAAGGTGCGTACCAAATTTCATTCCAATATATAATCATACTCCTGATATATTAATTTATATCAATTTTATTGGAAATTTATCGCCAACAGATGTTGAACAAGAGTTTAATTTGTGGGCACGCCCATTTAAAAGGCAGAGGCAGACTGCACCAGTTTAAAATGGCGTCCAAAATGTGTACCTCCGCCCTGGGGGATTAAACTTCGCAGATATACTCCTTAAGCTATGGTGCTTTTTTTTTTTTTTTTTTTTTTTTTCCAAAAAAATCCAAGAAATAGATTTTTTGGCCAAACAGGCTAAAATATCACTACCATTTTCCCTTAATGAACTACCCCGAGATATTTTCAGAGAACATAGATGTCTTAGACAAGTAATTTGAGTTAGAAGACATATATTGTTTCTTCAAATTTCGAACTTATGGCTATAAGTTTCTAAAGTTGTGTGTGTCAGTCTGTGGACAGCATAACTCAAAAAGGAAAAGTCGGTTAAAAATCAAAGTTGGTATTTAAGTTTAATGTCCTTCAAGGATGAAACATGAAGATTTTAAAGAAACTAGCCCCACCCTAAACTACACTTTACATGGAAAATTTTTCGAACATTTTAATTTTCTTGAAAATGGCTCTAACGATTTTGATTAAAATGTCATATGTTTGAGATATTAGTATGACAAATGAAATGTATATCTTGAATTTTCTGGCGATAGTCTATGTAGTCCTGTTTACTCTGGATGACTTTTGAATAACTCGTACACCATAAGAGATAGACAAAATCTTACTGTATAAAAAATGTAGATCTTGCTAAAACACAAAATTTATGTCTGAATAAATTTTTTTGTAGAGTGAACCATTTCAGAAATATTCCTTCTTATTTGTGTTAGTTTCGGAAAACAAACTTTCGCCAAATGCAACAAGGCTGTTCATTTTTTTATACCTTAAGTGTGCAAAGAGAACGGAATCTCAAAGCTTTAAAAGGTTTGACTATCGCACAAAGCCTACTGTATTCTAATATTGCCCTTGTACCTACAAGGAAATAAGCAATAAGCTAATTTGTGCAAATGTTTATCTTAACTAACACGAAGAAGATATAGGAATAAGAGTTTGTAAGAATGGTTAGTACAAGAGTAGAGAAAGTCATGTGAATGTAACACATCAGATTTTTGTGTGTTGTGGTCTTGAAGGTTGATATTGGTCAGTGGCGTACTGGCACTAGACACTTCAAAATTTGAACGAACACCTATCTCAAATTACTTGTTTAAGACATTTGCATGTCCTTTTAGGGTAGGCTTTAAGTGATAATGAAATTTTTTAAGAACTGACTGCAATGCGACACCTTTGAAATTGTGTTCTCTTTGTATGGCCAAAAATAAAAAAGAATTAATGATATATTTCTATTTGAAAAAAGGAAAAGTACTACAAATTGAAACAAATAATAAAGAATAACTCGGAAATGGTTCACTCAAAAGAAAAATGAAGTGTTAGACATAAATTGCCTATTTTAACGAGATCAATATTTTTATTTAGTAAGCTTTTGCTTAAGGTTCTCCAAAGAGAGAAGGTTGGACATTGCTGATATATATAATGCGTTGAGGAGTATTATGTTTATAAAATATCTTATCACAGAAAGTACCTTAAAAGGTGATACCGACTTGGGGAAACCTGGAAAAACCCATGGTCGGAGTGGCCATTCGCCGGCAGCTCGGTTCCACTTTAGGGACATTTTAAAGAAACTAAAATATTTGAAGTATGAAAGTGAAAAGAAGATACCTAGTTAACCACATGGAAGTCGACCGACCGGGACCTACAATCGCGAGTCAAGGCAAGGCAAGGCTGGAATACAAAGGAGCGAGTAACGTTATTCACTGTGTTCCACAAAGTGGAAATATTAGGGCAATTAGAAGAAGATGAATTTGAGGTTCTCGGTGCTCCTAATTAGTTGCTAAGATTAAAGTAATAAGTTAAGACACGTGCCCGGCCTTTCAAAGCTTACTGCAGAGGTTTTGTCTTCTTGGGCAAAGATTTACACGGCTCCGTATTAAATATACAACCAAAAGCGAACTTTTCTTCCCTTTGTTTCTATTATTCCCTTTTGCTTGTTCTCGTTCTTCCTCTAGCTTTGCTTTTATTTTATCAGGAATTATCAACAGGGCAGAAATATACAAAACAAACCATAAACGCATATTCAATTGTTCTTATCTCTGTGTTTTTCGTTTATTTCCTCAGTATTCACTATTTCTATGTAGAGAAAACATCGATATTTAAGCAATAACGTATAAATAAGTACGCAGTGAATATAATAGTTTAATATGACAGTCTTTGGGCTTTAACTTTGAGAGATTTAGGAAAATCTGAGCCCAAATAACCTTTAGAAACTGTGATGACGTTATTGTTCTTTTGTTGTCACGGTAATTACGTCACTGGTGCCAGAAATAGGGTTATTTTGCACGATCTATGCCGTTATAATAAGCCATTCTAATGGTAGGATTCTACAAACATTATTTCTGTGAAGGTTTACAACATAAGCCTGTAACTGACTTTTGGGGGCAGAACGGAAGTTTTTGTCAAGTTTGTGTATTGACGTTGCGAGCCGAAGATAACACTCCACCCCCCCCCCCCCCCCCCCGCCCTGCCCTGCCCCCTCTTGAAGTTTGAATGACAGAATGCCACAAGTTCCGCAGCTGATGTATGTCGACTATTTAACAAAGTCGTGTTGTTCGAAAGAACCTCTGCCGAACTTCCTTGCGAGGCATCTGCAGATAATTAGTGTCAAACGTAGTGCAGAGAATGGCCACCAGAGTAATTTGTAGCCGTGAGGGGGTTCCCCACTCATGAAATATCTACAAGAAGACGAGGGATGTTGGAGGGCAAAAGTTGTGCAAAATAGATGAGTCTGTACATTGTGGGGGGTTTCCGTTTTGAGTCTCTGGGGAATTTGCATGAAGAAACTGGCGAGCGTGTTCTTCCAGGAATGTTTATCAATCTGTCCGGAGGAGAGAAACTCCAGGGGTTGGTATACCTACACGGAATATTACCAACAATGTTTTACCTGAGGTGCAGGAAGTATAGCATTCAACCCCAACAGATCGATATCCACCGAGACCTCACCAGCAAATGCAGATATCTGTAGTTCAAACAGAAAGCTGATTGTGTTCTTTGATCAGCCGATTTCGAAAAAATAAATAGTTTTTGTTACGAATTTGTTGCGTAATTCCGGAAGAATGTACGAAGATAACAGTTTGTTACTTGTAAGAGGCGCAGAGTAACTTATTTCTGACATAGAAGGAATACTCCGTGCAGTTTTTTCAGACGTGAAGTAAGTCGACAACGTTGCGTTGAGGTTGGTCAGGAAATTGAATCGGTTTCTGGATGTAAACAGGTCGGTTACTTGTGTAATGTGTAATGGTTTAGGATTCTGATTCTGATTGGCTTAGCAGTCTTTTATCCTTGACAATGAAACTAAAACTTCACTTGTTCATCGAAACGACACGAAAGGATAGCCTTGTCACAAGGCAAGTTGCCAGCCTAAACAAAATTTGTTGGACCATTCTTTAATATCTAATTTTGCTTTTATGGCTACTTCAACCTCAGTACAAACTCTTATTCCTATATCTCCATGTTATAAACATTTGCATAAATTACGCTATTCCTAATTTTCTTGTTGGTACGGGGGAATATGGGAATACAGTAGGCTTTGAGCGATAGTCAAATCTTTTAAAGCTGGTCCCTATATAAAAGCTTTGAAATTCCTTTTTTTAGTATACGTAGTAGAGAAAATAAAAGATAAATATACTGAACACCAAGCCAGGTGTTAAAGGGAATATTTAAACTTATAATATATTAAACGGATGCATAAAACGACACTTTGGCAAAAATATGAGGGGTCAAGATTGGAAGTAGCCCAAATGAGGTTTCTACGACTATTGGTGAGATAAGTTTAGTAACACTACAATAGCAAAACGACTTTTGGAAGAAAACATCAATGAGGAAATGCAGAAGTGCCAAAAATGTTGGAAGGAACGGGTCCTATTATGCCCCCTTCAAAATATCCATGGCAAGCTTTGTTTTATAAACCTTCAGGAAGAAGACAACAGAAGAGGTTGAGGGATTTGTTCGGAAAAGCTCTATAGGCCTAAACCTTGTGAAGAAGAAGCATTGTTAAAGATTTCTCTCGATTTTTGTGTATAATGAACAATTCTATTATTAATAGAAAATGCTGCCCTCTGGGGAACGAGACCCTCTGGACCGGTAGAGCGCATGCGCGTTGGGCATTGTCCACGCCCAGCCAAGCAACACTGATAGTTTTTTGTTGAGATGAAGAGACGCTTTTTTAAGATTAGTTGAGCGTGTAATGGTTTATCTGTCTCTCCCCTACATCGGGTTTTATTACGAAATCAACCCCCTTCACGTGAAGTATATCCTCCTGTCTAAATAAAATGGGATGAGTAGGGGTACCAACATTTCTTGTTGTGTAGAACTCCACCGAACATCTCAGGGATTCCAACTGTACAGATATGAAAATAAAATATAGAGCATTTAAAGCACGCAGTGCCTATTAAAATAAGAGCCTAGTGGCTGTGGCATGTAGAATCACAGATGGTCAGTATCCATTGACGGACACAAACAGGTGATTGATTGGCAGTTTCTAAGTCATACCTTGAATTTTCTGGAATTTTTTGTCAGAAGACCTCTGCGCGATTATTGCATAAATGGTAAACAGCAAGAGACAAACTAAAGCTTACTAAATAAAGAATGTGGATGTTGTAAAAACACACAATTTATGTCAAATACCATTTCCGAGATATTCATTATTTGTTTGAATTGGCTAATACTTGTATTTTTCTCAAACAGAATATGTTAGTCATTCTTTTTTACTTTCTCTATTAGTAAGTAGAGGAAAAATTGTATTCCACCCAAAAATTCGATGTCGAGATTACACCGGAAATATGTTTTGAGGCCCCTGAATAAAAAAAGAAGCATTTTTAGAAAAAAGGTTCCTGTGGTGTGTCTGTCAGTCTGCAGATAGCATAAAAAAGGCAGTTAAGAACCAAAAGCTGGTATTTAAGTTTAATTTCTTTCAAGGATGCGGCACGAAAATTTTGAAGAAAATTGCTATACCCTAAACTACCTTTTCATAATGGTCTTAATAAATGCAACTCATGGTAGTCAAATTCTCTAGATAAATTGACAATCACTCGTAGAATTACTTATGATAGATAACACAAAGGTTTTATTGCCGATTTTTAAAAAATAACATGATATATAAATTGCAAAGAGAGAATTAGTGTGGATAAGGGAGGGGGAGAGGCCCAAGATGGGGAGGAAAAGGCGAATTTCCACATTTAAAGTAATAATAGATGCATATATGCTAAGAGAGAAGCAACCATAGAAGATTTAAGCAAGTAAGACATGAATTCGTTATTCTATGAGACAAATTCAGTGCAAGATATTTTCATTTTATCCTACGTTCCAAAGCGATATTTGTTTGTTTGTTTATCACCTGTTTGTGGAGTAGTCAGAGAAAGAACGACAAAACATTGTTATATTTCTTGGCCCCGTAGGTGGTTCTTTATAAATTTCTTTTGCTTCCATTCCTGAAGCATGACGTCAGAGGGAGATTTGATTCGGAACCGGGTCATGCTGCAGCCCTTCCAGGCCCACGTGACCTTTCACAGCATCAGCTTTTGTTTCAATTCCGATAACCAAACAAGATCTTTTAAGTGCAATGCAATCTTTCAATTGTTCACCAGTTCATTGCGAATGTTTCAAAATGTAATGTTTATCGAATCTGATACTATTGGCTTTTCTAGTGTTGCAGAGTGAGTTATTAAACCTCAAATAACGGTTTAGTTAATTTCATTCACCTTCCGTAGTATTCTTTATGAAGTTCTTGTATAAATATCATAGTATTTCCAAAAGTTGGCATTACACTCATATGATTTTCTCTGCTCACTCACCTATAAAAGTATTCTTTTAAAGTTTATCTTCTATTTACTTCACATTAATCGAGGAAAACATTTACAGATATTTCTTGACAGCCGCGACCCCCATCTGTGCTCATAACGGGCGTCATGAGTGGGGCCCAGTAGCGGAGAGTGGGACGTTGTTAGCGCCCCAAATCCCTCCCCGCTGTTGCGATATTCTAAAACTTTGAATAAACATCTTTTTTGCCATTATACATTAAAGGGTTAAATACTTCCATGCTCGAGGGAGAATTTGGAATAAACCTGGCTACAAAAATGCATCAGGAATTTTATTCAAAGGCTAATTGTTGCAGCTGCTAAATGTGGAGTCCTCTTTGGTGAATTTAGTTGATGAAAACCTATATTTTTCTTTGGCTATTCAAACCCTTCAACGTTTCAAATACGCTTACAGTTCAGAAATTTTATCTACCTACGTCTTACAGAGTAGTAAATTTTCCCATAACTCATTTTATTCCCGCTGACCGAGACTGGGGTGTTTCCATAGAATGTAATTCCACTAGACATTAGAGTATATGTATCCTTTTGCTGGTTAGTACAAGTGCATTTTTGTTGCGTGGAAGTCTATAAACATGTAACAGTGCTTTATAGGATCATAAAGTTAGTTTTAGCTGTTACTTTTAGCTGTTACTTTATATCTGATGATCACTACATTTCCGTTATACGCTACTCTTGTAGTTCTAGCTTTATAAGTTTCGCAATAAATATCTAAATAGCAGAAACTTAATCAAGTAAAAGCCGACCTAGGTGGTGGAACCGGTAACGGTAAGGTGAGACACCTGTCGGGGAGCAGAGGAACCTATTAACCCGAGAAACTGAAGGTTTGGACGCGGGTAGTCAGCCAAGCACCAGGTATGAAAGTGAGGAAGAGAATGATATGAAATGCAGGCGACATGGATGACTGGAAAGGTGATGATGGAGTAGTTGGTGAGAAACCAGAGAACTCGGAGAAAACTCTGAAGCTGCTTACGAATACCACATGAGGGTCCGTGGGATCGAACCCGGACCGCCTCGGTGAAGGGGAACAGTCCAATCGCTCGACCACAGCGCCGCCTAGGAGGCTAAAACATTTGGTATCGAGATATTGAACACACCCTTTTAAAGTATATAAATTAAAGATCAGGGCGATCTGTACATACATATGAATAAAAAACACAAAGTTCACTCAAAAGCCAAAAGTCAGATAAATCCCAGTCTTGAATTTTAGTTTAGCCTGTTTCAAGAATACGAAATACCAAGACTACGTTTTGTAAGTATCAAATTTTTAAAATTCTTGAAGGGTTAACAAAACGCACATCTTAAACTTTCGGTTAACTGCTCTTCACTCTGAATTAAATTTTGTATAACCGCTAATCATAAAAGACAGAACAAATCTTACTGCAGAAAAAAATTAGAGGTTATTAAAGTAAATAATTTGAGTCAATTTATGTTCTTCTAGTGACGTTAGCATTTTAGGGATATTTCATTCTGTGTGATTATACATTCCAAAATTTAACAGGGACCAAAAATTCGATGTCGAGGTTTCAGCGGAAATATATGTTTTGAGATCCCCTGAATCCAATAAAAGCATTTTTAGAAAAAGGTCCACGCGCGTACGTAGGTGTATATGTGTGTGTCTGTCAGTCTGTGTACACCATAACTCAAAAACCAAAAGTCAGTTAAAAAACCAACGTTTCTATTTAAGTTTAATGTCTTTCAAGGATGCGACACGAAGATTTTGAAGAAAATAGCCCCACCCTAAACTACCCTTTACGTGGAAAATTTTTCAAAAATGTTGATTTTCTTGAAAATGACTAAAGATTTTGATTCAAATGTCATATGTTTAAGATATTTGTATGACAAATGAAATGTATATTTTAAATTTTTGTAGCTATAACCTCTGGAGTCCTGTTTACTCTGGATGACTTTAGATAACTCGTAAACCATAAGAGATAGACAAAATCTTACTGTATAAAAATGTAGATCTAACTAAAACACATAATTTATATCGAAATAAGTTTTTTGTAGAGTGAACAATTTCGGAGACATTCCTTGTTATTTGTGTCAGCTTCGGAAAACAACGCTTTCGTGAAATGGAACATTTTTTATCTGCTTAGCGTGTAAAGAGAAGGGGATCTCAAAGGTTTAAAATATTTGAGTATCGCTCACAGTCTAGTATATTCTAATGTTCCCCTTGCACCTACAAGGAAATAAGCAATAAGATAATTTGTACACATGTTTATCTCAACTAACACGAAGATATTGGAATAAGAGTTTGTAGCTGTGGGTAATTTTAGAGTGCCCTAGGCTTAATGGGGATCGATCCCGTCTTGATCGATGTTTCACAGCAGTTGTGTTACTGACCTAGACATTATATTTCGCAGTTTGGTTTGCGAAGTGCCAAACCATCTCGTTCTGCACTCTTGAAGTATACTTTTTTAACATATGACTGATAATGTGCTGCACAATTCCTGTGTAGGAGTTGGTGGGTCGCTTAAGGACCCGGTCGGTCAATTCATCACCCTCAATTCTGGAATGTAGGGGTACCCACGTTTTAAACTTCTTGTTAACTTTATGATTTTTTTCTTTTCCTTTACAAGAGTGTCATATTGTTGACCCCATTGTTGAAACTTATTATTTTTCCATCAATCACTATTTAATCTTTCCCTATGAAACTGGACGGAACTTATAAAATTATTAATTGAATATATGTAGAAACTGTCTTGGGAAAATAAATTGTTATTCTACGCAGTCGAGAGTACACCAGATCCAGGACGTCCCACACCCTGACACGTAGATAGGAGTCATCCATCCAAGAGCGACCCAAGGAAAACCCTGACACACACACACACACACACACACACACACACACACACACACACACACACACACACACAGACACACACACACGCGCGCACACACACACAGACACACACACAGACACACACAGACACACACACACACAGACACACACACAGATACACACAGACACACACACACGCACACACACAGACACACACACACAGACACACACACACACACACAGACACACACACACACGCACACACACAGACACACACACAGACACACACACACAGACACACACACACACAGACACACACAGACACACACACACACACACACACACGCACACACAGACACACACACACACAGACACACACACACTCACACGCGCGCGCGCACACACACACGCACGCACACACACACGCGCTCGCGCACACACACACACACGCACGCACACGCACACACAAACCACACACACACGCACACACACACACAGACACACACACACGCGCGCGCACACACACACATCAAACTGATGTATTGCATTTACATGACTTTCTGTGCCCTTCCACATTCTTACATTACAAACATGAAGCCGTCATCAGTTGAAATTTGCAATTGTTACGCACATGTTCGTTTGATTTCAACCAAGTCACGTGTGAATGGAATAGTCATAGAATTTATTGATGAAGTAATTATTTTAAAGGTACAGTTACATAAAATAATTGATAGTTGCAGTCCCACACACTCAAGCTTGTGGGATTAATACATAAATAACCATATATCGAATGTGATTGTCACTCAGGCGATCTGATTGCTGTATTTTTAACGACCCTAACGCGCAAAAACAAAAGAACATCACAAGGGGGGTGCTGGTGCATTAATACCATCTTTGTGTTTGCGCATTGCACCATGAATACTAACGAGGAGGAATGGCGTTGAATTTCAAGAGTAACGTTTCTGTGCTAACAAAGCCAATGATTTAAATAATAATAAAAAGGTTTGATGAAGGAACAAAATCCTTTGTATGGATGCTGAAGTGGAGCATTGATCACTTCTTGAAAACTGCTCTTAGCGTCGTCGCGAACAAATGAACGTCTACAAGTACTTTACCAGCTGTCGATTGTCTTTAGCACGCGATCAGAAATACAGCTCCCCTTTCCGGCACGTTGAGTAACCTTGCTGCTACTTGAGGGTGCTAGGCCACAAATGAGCAAGTCAGATATTATATTAACTAGTAACATTATCAAGGGAGGATAGCAAATATTGGTGTTGCATTTGACTCTGGTATAACAAAAAATATACCAAATGCACGATAAGTCTTAAATTTTATGAACCATATAAAACAAAGGAGTTGACAACGCGCAAGCAGTATCATTTTTTACTTAAATACTCTCCAAACCACAGTAGTTTTATTAAAAATATACCTATAATAAACCTATTAGTACAATTACAATTTTAATTGTGTCTTATTTATTCTTAACTAATTGCAGTAGCTAAAACCATTAATATTTATAAATAACCTCCACAACAATAAAGACCAGTGATTTAGACCTTCATCTTCATAAATTCAAGAGAATAAACACTTCGACCTTCGACAAATCTTTTTTTCAATGCCCGTAAAGGGAAGCCCCCACGAGATAGTAAAGTCGGGAATATAGGTACCCCAACATTCACCTATCGACCTGGGAAACCGGAAGAAAAACCGCCTTATGTTACCTCCAAATGCATTTTTTGTGAAGTGAACCATTTGGTAGATATTCCTTTTTTTTATTTCTCGGCCGTGCAAAGAGAACGGAATCTAAAAGCTTTAAAACATTTGACTATCGCAGAAAGCCTACTGTATTCTAATATTCCCCTTACACCTACAAGGAAATAAGCAATAAGATAATTTGTTTCTCGACTAACATGAAGAATATATAGGAATAAGAGTTTGTAAGAATGGTTAGTAGAAGAGTAGAGAAAGTCATGTGAGTGCAACGCATCAGATGTGTGTTTTAAAATTAAAACCCGTTTTCGTTTCCACTTTCAAAACTGAAATGAGTTATAGAAATGCAGCACTTGAGTTAAACACTGAAACAGGCCACAAATTAGCTGCAACAGGCACCCAAATGCAGGGATTATCCTATAGCTGTCGTCATTTCATAACTTTTTGTGCAGTAATTGTTTGTTTCAATTAATTTTGTCAGGTAATGACAATACAGCCAACCTAACACATGCTACTACACGGGGAGTAATGTGATGGAGATGTTGTCAAGCATGAGTTTATACTGCAGAATACCTTCCTGCAGAATTACGGTTATGCTGCATTCGAAACTTTAGTTCTAATAACACAGCGTTCTGGTTACAGATATTAGTGTCATTTAATGCATAGGTTTGAGACGGTTAATGTAAGCTTTTTTATTAATAAAGGGTGATAATTAAAGAAATTGTCCACCCAGCGCGGTGGTGGCGTTACTGCTTACCAAGCGGAATACGGGTTCGAATCCCGGTACCGACTGTGGATTTTCTCCTGTGAGTTGTTTATGTCTTTGTCCAGCAGTTTTACCGCGAAGTAAAAACGCCTAGGTATTGTGAGCTCATTGGCTGGAACTCGGTTCCAGTACATCATTCGTTATCACGAGACAGCCCACTCTGCGACATGACTTATATACCACACCTACTAATAGACTAACCAGCTTAAAACATACTACTGCCCCTAACTAAAGTACAATTATAAAGTCTCAAACGAAGGAAACATGCAGTATTGCTCATTACACTATGTGCAATTGGAGTCAAAATATTTGAACCCATACCCCTAGCGCTCTTTCATACAGGATAACGTTAAAGTTGCCTCACATGACTGTTTGTGTATACGTGATTAACAATCGAGCAGCAGAACCAAAACGGGTTTTCTCCAGAGCCTTGGAGAAAGATCCGGCTATGTCATCGCCGGCGTATTTGAAGAAGTTCGCGAAACATCCGTGCGACGTCATTCCCACTATATAAGGAGGCGAGGAAACAGCAGAGAGAGTAGCAGTTATAGACATGAGTCGATCAATGTGTCAGTGAGTGTGAGACAGCTGTGAGTGTGCTGTGGCGTCGTAAAGCGTTTTAATGAGAGTCGAGTGATTGTATCGTCGGGGTTAGTGTATGACAGACAGAACATGAAGAGACGCAGAAAGGACTGAGTCAGGGCTACGAGAAGAAAACAGTTGTGAGTGGTGATAGAAGGAAAGACTGTAGACTGAGTTAACGACGAGAAGAAAATTGTGGAAGAGTGATAGAAAGTAATAGAAAAACTAATTGGGTGGTTTCATTAATTCGTCACACTGGTGTCAGGAGTGGGATTCTTCAAATTGTTACAGTATCTTAAAATGCAGGTCACTATATGCAGGCTTTAATTTACAATTGTTTCTACTGTGTCTAGAAGCAAAAGAATATTGACTTAGTACTGTAAAAACTGCATTAAGATCAAAATAAACCAAAACATTCCTGATCCATTGGTATTTCGCTCCTACAGAAGATCCTTTATGTAAAAACTCAGGCGCTGAAGCACAGTTATGAGCAATCGTCTATCTGGAGGTAACAAGCGCAGATTTTCTTGGGGTGTCAACAATTTCTGATTATTTTTCACCGAGTGTTTTATGCTTTAGTTACTATCTACGTATCTGATTCGTTGTGGTGTTGATGTGATGGGAGACAGACATTCTCTTCCTTTTATTAGCGAGTTGGTCTGCAGCTTCGAACCATCAGTTGCACTATGGGATAGAATCCATCAGATCTTTACTACTTTTCCTTCCTGCTGAAGTTCGAGAATCGCATTGCAGCATTCTTTTGTCTCAAGTGTGGATCGACTGGGAATTGTTGAATAGCTGCTCTTGAGTCTCCCCCCAACTATAGTAACAAGGGTTTCGCCTAAAAATGGGATACGGAAATTTCACCGGAAATACACGTTGTGATATCCTCTGACTAAAATTATAAGCATTTTCAGGAAAAGTACGCACACGCGCGTACCTATGTGTGTTTCTATCTGTTTATTGTGAACAACATTACTGGACAACAAAAACTCGGTTAAATACCAAACTTGGAAGTTGCATTCAGTATATTTCAAGGATGCTGTCACAGAATATTTTCCATAAAATCCCCTATAACATATTAGTCTTCACAGCAAAAATGTATAGGTTTTTGTCTCTCCAAAATGGATTTAACAACCGTTATTAGCATACTGTTACATTAGTCGTACGACAATATATGGACGAGAGCGGGAGCAGCGGGACCTTGGACACGGGGAGCGGCTGTGTGTGTACGTAATAATAGCGGTATAACGCAAAAGAAAGGTCCGAGGCTACAGGGAAACTAGTGACTGTGTATGTAATCGAACAGCGCGATAACACCAGTAGTGTCCAGAAGCTTCCTGGAAATTCCACGTGCGCGTGAAGAGTTCTCGAAGGTCACGTTGTATCAGAAGAAACTGAAGTTGCAAAATGCCTCCGCCAGGGTTGCAGCATATCGGCCGCATTACTTAAGATATTTATGCATAAAGCATTATCAAATTGGAGCAAAAACGGTTCAGGAATGAGAATACCAATTGGAGATAGATCAACAGGTATATATATATATATATATATATATATATATATATATATATATATATATATATATACTTTTTGGGTTATAAGCGAAAAACATGAATAATAAGAACTCAATATTAGACTATGTGAGATATAAACAGCTGAGTTGGTACGGAATATTAGAAGAATTAATGAAGATAGATTATCAAGAAGATTTTGGAACTGTGTCCACCTGGAAGAACAAGAAAAGGAAGACCTCAAAACTTTATGGATGCGGGAAATAAGAACTTGAATGAGAGCAAGAGGACTGGATCAGTGGGGAAAGAAAATTCTTTAGGCACAGAAAGATTGAACTCCTATATTTAAAAAATCTTTAATATATGGTATTTTAATCCAAATAGTTGGAGAAATTTTGGGGGAAATAAATTTCTAAAAATATTGCATATAAAGAATAGTTTGGGGTAGAAAGATTTACTTGAAAATTAGACACACACACACACGCACGCGCGCGCGCACACACACACACACTCGCGCACACAGATATTTTTTGATTCGGGTGCCTCAAATTCTGTTTTTGGTGAAACCTCGGTATCAAATTTTTGTGTTGAGGCCGAATGGGGAAGACAATTTAAATCTACAATGTGCTGCTTGCAGATAAAGCCGTTAGAACCAATAATGGCTCATGTCGCCTGACAATATCTCCCTTGCCGTCGATGAAGCACTGAGATTCCTGTCCTAGGGTGTGCGTGGAATTTGTTTGGAAAGATCGAGCATAATTATGGTAATAATTTCTATTAATGTTTCCAATATTTACAATGAGAGTTACCATAAAAGAATTCACCCCCAAATAAAATATGCTTGTGCTTAAACACGTAAAAAAATGTTTCATTATTGTGTAACTTTGCGACAGTTGGTTTCGATATATTTCACTCACTTAGACACTTCAAAGAATTACGAGATATTCTCTTCCTGTCAACTAACTGCCTCTCTAAAGCCGTTACAACCCCCTCCCCCACACTCAACTCTTTTAAAATCCGGGGGTACCCTTTTACCGTTCGTTTTTTCTAATTATTGTTTATTGATAATTATTATTCTGATCATTATTTTTAATTATGTTTTAAATAATTAGTTTCTCATTCCACAATTTTGGTATCAGGGTGGGATGCAATAAAATAAATTAATTAATCAAAAAATAAAAGGTAAAAAATTGGTGATTTATAATTGAGAAGTTTAAGCCAATCAGCAAAAATAGAGTGAAAATATTTATCATCACAAAAATGTTTATTTAATAATGTAAAGTGTGGCTTTAATAAGATGTTTTGTACAGTAAGATGTTGTATGTATGTCTTAGGGGTTTAACAAACGAGCGAAATGGTAATTCTCATATCGTGTCACCTTTAATAAGATTGGAGGTTTCAGGGATCTAAGTGTTACATCGTGTGAAGGATTTTAAACTGTCAAAAACACAAGAGAACAAGATACGGAGGCCGAATCCTTAGCTTTCAGTAGAACACCTCGTAGTGGAGAAAGTAAAAAGATTACAAGAAAATTCATTTAAACTTCGCGCTTCGGTATTTAAATGGGTAATACAGCATTGTCTATTATTTCCTTTCATCTGTTTCCCAACGACAAGTTAAAATAAAACTTAGTTGAATACTTTAACGCAAGAAAACACTACGGCTTAGTTTGAAGCGAAAAATGAAGGAAAACACTGTGGCTAGCAGAGCTCCGGTATGCTGGACAAATGAAGAACAGAGTGCGGCGGACTGCAAGACATTTCTGCAGTGGAATACCTGTCAATATATCTCATTACAGCTGGCTGTTACACCACCTCACACACACACACTCACTCACTAGGCTTGTGCCGTGCAATTGAATCTTTTGACTCACGCCACTCGAGGGCAGCTCCGCCCGTAACCATGGTAATGACGTCGCTTGGATACCCGCTGGGAAAAAAAAACTCTGTGACTCCGCAAATTTTTTGTTATTATTACTTTACTTTATTACCCAATGTTGCGAACTAATGCGCACAACTCGGGCTGGTTTGGTGTTTTATATCTCAAAAATAAATCTGATGTGATACCCTTTATCAATGATAAATTGGTATTGATATAAATGCCACTTTTTCTATCCGCGTCACAATTGAGGACAGGGTAATGAATAATATTACATCATTTTTTGCTTATTTGCGAAATTATAATTTTACTTATTTAGAGCAATGTTTTCAGGTTGGTCGGCACCTTCAAGTAGACGTGCCACAGAAAACATGACGCAGAGTGGGTGGAAGAATGCTATAACTCGATAAGAAATGCTTCTTTGGAGCCGAGTATCCCCTTTCAGTCCACTGTTTGGACTGTTCCTTCGTCTCAGGTGTGAAGTGATGGACTCAAGTTTCATCCATGCCATCGCCAAAGACTTGACGCTGTTTTTGTACCAGAATGAGCAAACGTGGCACCCATCTTGCGCACAGCATTCTCGTCCAAATTTTCAGTCAGTATGCGATATACAGCACATTTAAATGCTTGCAATGTCTACTGGCTATCTAGGTTCACTTGACGGTCGTCCAATACCAAACAAATACTAAACGACTTAGCGTTGTCAAACTTTAAACTTACGCTTTACAAGGTTGGTACTTTCTACGATAGTCATTTGTTTGAAACAACCGCTGTCTATACGTCACGTCGGCTGCTTCTGGAACAGCTCTTGTATATTGGAGCCGAGTTCAAACGCCTTCAGCAAGGTCAGTAGTCGCGCATTGAAAGGTAAAGATACTGGATAGTCTATTTCACAGTGGTTGTTCAGTTTGCTGCACATTTACGAACAGGTAGTAAACTGTGTTTGCCAGAAAACTGTTAGACGAAGAGAAAAAAACAACTTGCACATGGAAGTGGGGACATATTGAGGTACTATTTATCAAAATATTTGTATTTTTATGTAGTAATTGTTTCTAACTAAGCAATAAATACTTAATCACTATATGCGGAGAAAGCATGCAAATATTTATGATGAAAATAAAAATGTTTAAAAATTCTTATAGCATACTTGGAAGGTGGTTGAATACAGTAAACCCTGCTGAACGGGTTAGTTACAGCTTAAAATGTATTAAAAATGGATGTAGCCAATATTTATGTGTATTTAGCAATTTCTGAATTAATTTTAGAGTATAGATAGCCTCAGTTGCGTAGTCGGCTTTCTGTGCAAGGTATTTTCATTTTTTATTTTGATAGTATTGCTGCAGGTCGCGCTACTGACTACTGAATGCAATTAAGAGAATCTGAGGAGGAAAGAAACACCCTGTTATAGTTATTATGTGGCCTGGTTATTATCTGGACTGTTTTCAATTATATTAACTGAACAAAAAGCATGCGAGGTTTGCATTGTATGTTTAAAATTATAATTATTTACATTTCTTAATTATCAAGCCTGTGAAAGTCGCTTTTGGGTTGTTTTTATTTGATGTGGTACCTTTATATGGCACATGTATTTTCTGGCGCACTCTACAACGTGCGGTTAGACTAGAGTTGGTGAAGCTTATTATATAATATCGTTAACTCAATTACTTTCGCCAAATAGGTCTTATTTATTATAAATTTCTATGGACATACATATTATCATTTGTATTCCACGTGGCTGACATTTCCACTGTGAGCGAGCTGCTGATATTTCCATCTCTTTATGATATAACTATCGTTGTCTTGACAAGAACGATGCGCTGTTTTTTCTTCTTCTTCACCAAGTAGTAAGGTCAGCGTGCGGCGTATTCATGACGCAGGTAATGGCCCATTCCCCTGCTGTCACTACTTGTTCCCCTCATATGATATGACATGAATGGAGGGCAGATTGGTAAGTAACCGACCTTGTATGAAAACATCGTTTGTTTACAGCGATACTCTCAAGTATTTAAATGTTCCTAAGTTATAATTGCTATCAAGGGTAGCCAATAATCTTGGTCAAAACGTTATATTTCTTATTTTTCTTTCCCTACTGGTAAGTAGGGGAGTATTGTATTCCACCCGAAAATTCGATGTCGAGATTTCACCGGAAATATATGTTTTGAGACCTCCAGAATAAAAAAAAAAAAAAAAAAAAAAAAAAAAAAAAAAAAAAAAAAAAAAAAAAAAAAAAATTGTGTGTGCATCGTTTAGTTCGATGTTAGCCGTGTAGATGTCGTCTTTGTCATTATTAGGATAAAAATGGCTTTAGTAGAGAATTTTCCATATTAAGATCGCGTCAAAAATATACATAAGGGCTTTAAAGATCATATAACTTGTATATCATCATCACCATCACGGTATAAGTCTTCTGGCTTGTTACGTCTTATTAAAATATAAGAAAATTCGGTGCGAAATATTAAAAGGATACTCCAAGTTGTGCATGAAATACGATTTTCTAGTTTTTATTTTCCTATTGGCAGTATACCCAATTTGTATGGAAATAATTATCAAAAAATAAAATCAACTTCCTTGTGAATTAGTACCTTTGATACTAATTTACAAAAATAAAACATTTAATGTCCTTACAATTTCCTGAACTTCCTTGCTGCTAGAGATTAAACTCAGTTTACCAATAAAACGTTTTCGGGGGAAAAATAATGAAATACGAATAATTTTAATGTCCTAAAATAAAAACTGGAAAATATATGAAGAACATGTAAGATATTTTCATCAAATTTCAAAGGACATATGCGAAAATCTGAAACGAACTGAGCTGTTTATGGTATAACTTTTTTTTTTAATTAACGTCCTCCAACATTGTGTCATATCGGACCAATGAATGAAATGAAATGGGTGAAATGATGCTCAAATGAGCCCGAGGTCCATGGAGCTTTAAGTTACCCGACATTCGTCTTCTCAGGATAAGGGAAAACTTCGGAAAAAAACCTTACTCGGATAACTTACCCTAAGCGAGATTCGAACTCGCGACCTCTTGAACGTGAGGCAGACACGCTAACCATCACGCTACCGAGGCAGGCCTTATGGTATAACGGGGAGTATTTTGAAAAATTACAATAATAAACTAAATTACAAGAAATCAACTTCTAAAATTTCACGTTCCTACTATTTACACACGCCTATACACCACCATTTAAGTAGTGATTGTCCATTTATAGGCTCAGAAGACAAAACGGCAGTTTAATTATGATTTTACAACATTTAGGATTTTTTCCAAGAACATTTTAAAATAGTTATTTTCTTTTTCGAAATTTTGTCGAGTAGCCTTTGCAGAGACGAAAATATGCAGCGATGAGTAGTTATACTTTAAAAAGAATTAATTGTTTGTGCAAACGCTTTTGAAGCTAAACAGACAAAAGCAATGACGAATGTCACTAAAATGGAAAAAGGCCGCTTACTTTCCGATCTGCTTGTTTCGTGTTCTACGCCCCTGCCCGGGAGTTCACACGTGGAAATCTTTAATCTGTCATTCAACAAGTTCCTCTATGGATGTACCAAACTGAGGGAATGCCCATTCAAGCTCGAACCTCGGCTGGTGACAGAATTCTGTCAATAGAGGACCATCCAATTGGAATCAAGCACGGGAACAGGTGCACAAACAATCACATGTTCATTTCTACTTTCTCTACCAGTATCAAGTAGACAGAATGCTGAAGTAGGTATTTCAACTAAATGCGACATCTAGATTTCACAGGAAGTGCATGTTTTATGCCCCATAAATAAAAAGGTATTTATGGGAAAATATGTGGAGGCGTCTACATGTGACTGTGTGTGTGTGTGTGTGTGTGTGTGTGTGTGTGTGTGTGTGTGTGTGTGTGTGTCTGTGTGTCTGTCAGTCTGTGGACAGCATTGCTCAAAAACCAAAAGTAGCTTAAAAACCAAAGTTGGTATTTAAGTTTAATGTCTTTCAAGGATGCGACAAGAAGACTTTGAAAAAATAGCCCCACCCTAAACTACCCTTCACATGGAAAATTTTTCGAAAATTTTTATTTTCTTGAAAATAGCTCTAAAGATTTTGATTAAAATGTCATATGTTTGAGATATTTTTATGCCAAATGAAATGTATATCTTGAATTTTCTGACTTTAGTCCCTGTAGTCGTATTTACTCTGGACGACTTTTGCATAACTCGTAAAGCGTTAGAGATAGAGCAAATCATACTATACAAAATACGTAGATCTTGCTAAAATATACAATGTATGTGCAAATAAATTTTCTTGCAGGGTGAACCATTTCGGCGATATTCCTTGGTATGTAAATTTAAAACTTTCGTGAAATGGAATATCGTTGTTCATTTTTTTAATGTTAAGTGTGCAAAGAGAAGAAAATCTCAAAGCTTTAAAAGATTTGACTATCGACAAAGCCTACAGTATTTTAACATTCTCCTTGCACCTACAAGGTAATAAGCAATAAGATAATTTGTACAAATGTTTATCTCGACTAACACAAAGAAGATATAGGAATAAGAGTTTGTAAGAATGGTTAGTGCAAGAGTAGAGAAAGTCATGTGAATGCAACACATTAGAAATGGAATTAACAGAAGAAATAATATAGGATAGAGCAAAGTTAAGAAAGTTAACACAAAATTTCGAAGGTTTCCAGTTGGAATAAAGAAAACAACTACGATAACTTTTATGTGTAATGGAGACACTTCTACAAACTTTTATTTGGATTAACATATTTCAAATAGAAAAATAAACTTTGTAAGAACAGCTTGTGGAAGAATGGGTGGAGAAAGTGATGTATATTTGTAAGATAATGTTTTAAAATTGGTTTTAATAGTGTGGGTAGAATATATGTAATATAAGGTATACAGTTTTGGAATATAACCTCCAATGTAGTAGAAGGTATAAATAAAATAGGTGCCCAGTGTTTGAAATGAAGGTTTATTTCCTGTTGCGTCGGCATTGAGATATCAAGATATTAAAAGCTCGCAAGGATATCAACACAAAACAAAAAACAGCAAACGTTGTTTGAAGAATGTGCAGTTGAAAACGAAATAGTCCATCCATCATGAGGAGATAGCGCCAGGAATATAGACATTCAGGGTTTCTTGTGTTATTTATTGCAAGCATGGGCCAAGGTATGTACGTACTGCGATAATATGAGACTGGACTCGACTGGAAGCATTTATCATGGTAGTGGCATTTCTGCACATAATGAACTTCCAGCCGACTGCTTTAACGTGATAATGACCAACAGGTATGTTACGGGATTAACAACAAAGGGACAAGAGGATCAAACTCATGTCCCTTGAAATACGGTGCCAGCAATTTATCATACCTCTTACCTGCTATGGGCGTTAATACGATACCAATACAAATGATGTAGCAGCGTTAGCAAATACAGGGTTAATCTGCTTCCTTATTCCAAAACCTTACAACATCAACAGATGGTCAAACTTTTCACTCCTGACACATCCATCGTGTAGAAAATCCTCTTCAACTTTATACCATTATTACTAGCTGAAATACACTGGTTGTGCGTGGTTTCACGATTTATCCCTAAAACCTTCAAACTTGCACTCACATGACTTTCTCTACTCCTGTACTAACCATTCTTACAAACTCTTATTCCTGTATCTTCTTCGTGTTAGTTAAGATAAACATTTGTACAAATTATCTTATTGCTTATTTCCTTGTAGGTGCAAGGGGAATATGCTAGACTTTGAGCGATAGTCAAATCTTTTAAAGTTTTGAGATTCCGTTCTCTTTGCACACTTAACATATAAAAAAATGAACAACGATGACCCATTTCACGAAAGTTCCAAGTTTTCCGAAACTCACACACATAACAAGGAATATCTCAGAAATGGTTCACCATACAAGAAGATTTATTTGGACATAAATTGTACATTTTAACAAGATCTACATTTTTTGTATATTATAATTTGGTCTATCTCTAACGGTTTACGAGTTATGCAAAAGTTGTCCAGAGTAAATGCGACTACAGGGGCTGTACACAGAAAATTCAAAATATGCATTTCATTTGTCATAAAAATATCTCAAACATTAAATTTAATCAAAATCGTTAGAGCCATTTTCAAGAAAATCAAAATTTTCGAAAAATTTTCCATGTAAAAGGTAGTTTACGGTGAGGCTATTTTCTTCAAAATCTTCGTGTCGCATCCTTGAAAGACATTAAACTTAAATAGCAACTTTGGTTTTTAACCTACTTTTCGTTTTTGAGTTATGCTGTCCACAGATTGACACACATACACGCGCGCGCACACGCACACACACACACACACACACACACACACACACACACACACACACACACACACACACACACACACACATACGGACCTTTTTCTAAAAATGCTTTTTTTTGATTCAGGGGGTCTCAAAACATATATTTCCGGTGAAATCTTGACAGTTCCAGCTTATAAAATGTTACTTGTTTGCATGCACCGCACCTAGAGGTCGCGTTTGGGCACTTTAAATGGCAAAACCGGTATTGCATCCTGATGTTGTGTTGTGTGAGAATTTTTACTGGCAAAATTAATAGGGTATGCAAGTGTGGGGGCTGCTTTTTTTTTTTTTTTTTTTTTTTTTCCCCTATAAATCTATTATGGTATTGTGTCTACGGCAAGCAGTGAGGTAAATCTGGCAGGATAATTTCACAGAAATAAAAAGATGTATTCCATCTCTGTCATTGGTCATTGATTTATCAGTCAATTTATGGCCAGAAAATTGAGAAGTCTTGCTTACATCTTTGAGGTTATTAGCACAGTTATGTTTCTAATAATTATTGTTGACTTTACCTCTCATATGTTCAATGTCCATACTTAGAATCATAGTTTATGATGAATTCTCCACCCATACTCATTTCATTGCTTGAAATTAACCAACCATTTGTATGAAAATTTCAGCCAACGGCAGCCTTCATTCGTGAAAAATTCATAAAATTTCATTATTACTTCCTCCTCTTCCTCTGCTTTTCTTATGTTGTGATCAGCTTAGAGAATCTAGTTGCACAGATGTGTAATAGCTTACATAATTTGACGTTAGGAGCCACTATGGTCGACTTTCACTTCAGTGAAGCATCTAATGCTGAAATAGATGAAATAATTCGAAGAAACAAACCTCAGAGCACAGAATACAATAGAAAATATGTTTAACATAAGCTGCGTGCGCAAGCAGGAAACTACGCCAAAGGTATTTAATGTTGCAGCCGTGCCAATGGACGCTGATGTAAGTGTAACTGCTTCATTTTTCCTTTAAGTTGTTAGCAATTATAAATGGAGGACGTAGAAGCTGCATTTGACCGGTGCTGGCACAATGGCCTTATTTATAAACTGCACCACAATTTCCCGGCTCTTCAAAATTATCTATACTTGCTGCACAATTTTCTAGAAAACCGGCAGTTTTACGTCCAAGTGGGCCGCTCCTCCTCACGGGAGCGAGTGATGCGGGCTGGCGTCCCACAAGGGGCAATAATGTCCCCTTTTCTGTATATATTGTTCACCAATGATTTCCCAGTGGACGCCAGATGCAAGGTCGCCATGTATGCTGACGACACTGCAATATACAACCACCATAGAAATCCACGTTTCGGCCTTGCAGAAATGCAACGTTATGTGAACAATTTCCTCTCATGGCAACATGACTGGAAAATCAAAATTAATCCCGACAAATGCCAGCTGATTCATTTTTCTAAGCGGCGTCACACTTTGGCAACGGACCTAACGGTCGATGGTCAAATATTGCACTGCCGTCAGCAAGTTAAATACTTAGGTGTCACCTTGGACCGAACAATGTGTTGGTCCACCCACATAAAAAATAGCGCCAATAAAGGCAGACAGCGGCTAAAGCTGTGCGCCCCCATCTTCCGTAGTAAACAGTTGCGACTAAAGTCAAAACTTATACTATATAGGTCATTTATTCTCTCGGTGGTCCTGTGTGCATGTGTGGCCTGGGCTAATGCCTCCAAAACTGCCCTCAAACAACTCCAAACCCTCCAAAACCTCTCCCTCAGAAAAATCCTCTCTGCTCCACTCCTCACCACCACCCAAACTCTTCACCTCGAAACTCATATCCCGTTCATCCCGGAGGCAATAGACAAAAGAGCAATGGCGGCATGGACGCGCATTAGGAACCACGAAAATGACGTGATCGCTAACATCGGCAAAGGCGAGCCGAAGCACCGCAAACATACTAGGATAAAAATGTTCTAGAAGCGGCTCGGCTCGCCGACTAATGCGCGTCCACGCAACCTCGTCCCTAAGCCACATACATGTTCCGGCAGAGGCCCTCGCCTCGGAAAATATTCAGGAGCTGCCACCGCGGGACAGTGTATATAGTGTCAAAACTGTAAATAGTGTAGTGCGCTGGGACGCATATTTCTGGTGTTCCCAGTGAAGATGTGTGTGTATGTGTGTACGAGTGTGTGTGTGGGTGAATGCGTGCGTGTATGTGTCTGTATATAATTTGTAAATATGTACATATGTATATATAACCCAAAGACGAAACAGACAAAAGACAAAAGAAAACTATTCTCGGTGACCTACAGATGGTCACCGTATGGGTTTTTGTATATAGCGAAAACTGTAAATATGAACAAAGTCAACTGTAAATCAATGTAAATATAGCCTGTAAGCCGGGCCCATTGTACCGGCACCAGGCCAATACTTTTAAAATAAACTAAGAACTAAGAACTAAGGAGTATTTTCTACACTCACTTTCATTTACGCGTCTTCTCAGCTTCGGGAGGCACTCCACTGTCCTTCATAGTTGATGTATAGTAATGAGGTATGTTAATTGTTTACCCTTTTGCCCATGCAGGGGTGTTGGGTTTTACGTACACAGTTCTACATTATTCACATATGAGCATATGTATAACTTCAGGGAAGTTCTTCAAATGGCAAATTGGCTTCCCACATACCCACAATTATTCTCAATGCACCTTCACAATATTTCCATACATAGCATCAGCTCAATGAACTCAATTTTCTAAATGTTACATCTGCTTACTTGAAAATTGGCACACTTGATGTGGATGAAGCTCAGTTTTTCAGATAATTAAAACGCATAATTAACGAAAATTCAGTTTTTAAAAACTGCTTTTACATTTATCAGAGAAGTATATAGTAGCACTTTCTGATACTTAATTAAGCTGAAAATAAATTACAGTGTTTGTTTAAACTGATGGTATCACTCGCAAAAAAATAAATTTTTGTTTTTATAAATTTGTGTTAAAATTCCCAGTTTAATCAAAATAGAGCCATTTTCAAGAAAATCAAAATTTTCGAAAAATGTTCCATTTAAAGGGTAGTTAAGGGTGGAGCAATTTTCTTCAAAATCTTCATGTCGCATCTTTAAAAGACATTAAACTTAAATACCAACTTTGGTTTTTAAGCGACTTTTCGTTTTTGAGTTATGCTGTCCACACACACACACACACACACACACACACACACACACACACACACACACACACACACAATCTCCCTGCTATGTACCCGCCGGCCGAGAAGGTTAGTAAAATGCCCCATGTAGCTGATATGCAACCGAGGCTAACCTTCCCAGAAGCACACCCCAGGATACAAGACGTACTCCTAAGGTTTGAATAAATAGGTTTTCTCGGGAATGAAATGATTCATATTGAAAGCGCAATACACCCCATTTGGCCGCTCCCTGTAGATAGACACTCTAATGTTGAAGAACAAGGCATCATGTATCTTGTCAAATGATCCGTAAACAAGACACTGTGCACACAGAGGTAGGAAATTAGGGGGGGGGGGGGGGGGAGGTCAGTCATGTTTTATTGCCATCTTCAATCAACGCCAAACTGCCGCTTATAAATGCATAAAGTGCTCGGAGAATCGTCATCACATTTGCATACGGAAATTAAAAGCCCGTCATGGGACCGTTCCTTGTTTCTATGACCCCGGTCTATTTCCGTTACGTCACAACCGAGCTCATAAATCTCGGCCAAGACATCAAACATTTGCAAAATCATAAATATGGGTCCGGCATTGAATGCAGATGCGAATAGGAAAAAATAAATGTACAACTTTGATTGAAACAAATCATTGTATTAAATAACTTATGTGCTAAGGTGTCCTTTATTTACTAGTTTTATTTGGAACTATCCGTCTAGGTGCATAACGTTCGCCTAGTGCCGCAGGTACACTTCTGAGCAGAAAAGATGGCCCATATAGGATAGAAGATATTTCACTTCGTGTTGAAATGTGTAGTTCAGCTTTCTCCAGCCGCCATGTTTTATCCTTGATTGGCAGGTTGCGTACCTCATCGTGTAATATTGCCAATGAGCTACCTGCCAAAGACCGCTAACTTAATAATAAATATAATATGGCACGGAGCAACTATGCGACGCTAACTGTCGAGCTTCCGTGCGGGAAGCATTCCCCTTTTTTGATGTTCCGTGTACTGAATTCACGTTGCTAGGAGGCAGTAACTTCTAGCGAGTTTTGAATCGTGTTTGTGAATTTTGTGTAAGAAAAAGTTATTGAGCGTGTTAATATAAATAAATATCTTGCCATGTCCTTCCACATTTACTGTGCGAATGTACGCCAATCAAAATCGTTAGCTCCAAAAACATTAAAAAAAGGATCGAACAGTCATTTTACTTCTCACATTTCACTGCCACAACAAAGAAAAAATCTGATATGTTGCACTCACATGACTTTCTCTACTCTTGTACCAACCATTCTTACAAACTCTTATTCCTTTATCTTCTTCGTGTTAAGGTAAACATTTGTACAAATAATCTTATTGCTTATTTCCTTGTAGGTGCAAGAAGGATATTAGAATACAGTAGGCTTTGTGCGATAGTCAAATCTTTTAAAGCTTTGAGATTCTGTTCTCTTTGCATGCTTAACATATAAAAAAATGAACAACGATGTTCCATTTCAAGAAAGTTTTAAGTTTTCCGAAACTAACACACATAACAAGGAATATCTCCGAAATGGTTCACTCCACTAAAAAATCTAGTCAGACATAAATTGTGTATTTTAGCAAGATCTACATTTTTTGTATAGTATGATTTTGTCTATCTCTAACGGTTTACCAGTTATGCAAAAGTTGTCCAGAGTAAATACGACTACAGCGGCTATAGCCAGAAAATTGAAGATATACATTTCATCTGGCATAAAAAATATCTGAAACATATGACATTTTAATTAAAATTGCTAGAGTCATTTTCAAAAAAATCAAAATTTTTTGAAAATTTTTCCATGTAAAGGGTAGTTTAGGGTGGGGCTATTCTCTTCAAAATCTTCGTGTTGCATCGTTAAAGACTTTAAACTTAAATACCAACTTTGGTTTTTAACCGTTTTTTCGTTTTTGATTTGTGCTGTCCACAGAATTGCACACACACACACGCATTTTTTTTTTAAATTCTGTTTTTGGATTTCGGTGAAATCTCAACATCGAAGTTTTGGGTGGAATACAATATTTCCTTCTACTTACCAGTAGACAAAGTAAGAAAAATTAAGCTGTATAAAAAGTAATTAAAATATCGGTATGCAACTCAATAGGTGTTTTTTATCCTTATGGTTGTAATAACATAGTCTCGTTTATAGACTTGGGTTTCCATTACTAAACTCCTATATACTTTTGAACGACCTCTGTATGTTTACATAATGCATCATCAAGTTGTTATAGCATTAAACGCATAACAAACTGGGTGATTAACTTTGAACAAAAGCCACGTTACCTGCCCTGACGTAAAGGAACACATTTTATAGGCAGGAGTCCAACAAAAAACACTCAGAGAACCTCCCCCCTTCCCCATCTCCAGCCCTTACAATAAATTTTGTGTTAACAGACCCACTTAGATTTAACACTTGTGCCGCCGACACTAATGTTTACGACGATAGCAATTAGTGCCTTTGTGGGCAAGTACACAAGATGGGTTTCCTCTTCGGGGGTCGACACCCTCGTAAAGGCTATGTTTATCCCTCGTCAGCCACCACGGGGATTATGTTTAACATCCACCAAAATATACAAATACAAAGGCGAATAAAATAACTTTCTTGATATTTACACAATTTATTCCTGCATGACACTTTTGCTGATTGATTAAAATTAGCCAGATGACCTCTAAAGTTAACGTAACGAGAATGAAACGTTTGGCATATGTTAGACTTTCTCGTTACGTTAAGTTCATCACAATAACGGCATAAGCAGATGTCCCTTCTGCGTGAAAACAGTTGCAGAACGCAACCGGGCAATCGCTCTGAAGCGGACGCCAGTGGCGTGGGTAAACTTCGTTCTGCTTATCAGCGATCAGCGGCAGTTCTCAGGCTTGAACTAGCGTGTGTAGTCCGTGATAATACACAGTAACGCCATCTCTTGGACGTGGGGCAAACACGCAACAACAACGCTGTCTAGGATTGCGGATTACAGATTGGAAATGTGACGTAGCAAACTCCATGGAAACATAAAGGAACGTAATGTTTCATTGGTATTTGTTCGTTTCTTATTAATGTTATTGTTAAATTTTATCTTTGATTTTTATTATTACTGGGTGTAGCTAAGTGGTAAACAAAATAAAGGTTTATATGCTGCCAACTGTATGAATACGCGTGTGTCGAATTAGTTCAAGAAACAGACTTTCATTGCAACCCACAAATTATTTGTGAAACAGTTGTAGAACTGGTATCCAGTTTTTCTAAACATCCTGTAAGCATATCCTTTGCTTTATTTCCTTTAGAGAATCGCTGTTTTTCTCAAGGAAGCTAAGAAAACATAAAATAAATATTATCAGAGCAGGAATTAACGAAACTGTAAAATAGAGGGGGAGGGTAGAGGAAAAAGAGGAAATGAAATTTCCTTTCCACCCCTTCCACCCTTCTTCTTCGTCTAATACTGGGATCTCCGCTGTAAAAGGGAATTCATTCGCAGTCTCCTTATAGAAGCAATATATCAATTGTACTTAGAAACCTGTCAGAATAAACATGGAACCCTTACAGATTGGATTTCTTTCAAACAGGGGGAAAAACCTGTTAATTTATAAGGGAGTTTTAAACACTCCCTCTGCACTACAATGCATCTGTCCTTGCCGATATGAAATTTTTTCTGTGCAAACAAAATGCTTTAAGGATCTGTGTGTGTGTGTGTGTGTGTGTGTGTGTGTGTGTGTGTGTGTGTGTGTGTGTGTGTGTGTGTGTGTGTGTTTCCTGTAGTATATGATAATACTTAAAGAAATAGAACAGTTTTACAATTTGAACCTAAAACTGGGACTTGTGCGTGTTCATAAATAATTGTGGTATTTTTGGAATTTGGCCCATATGTCAAATGGGCAGAGGCGGGCTCGACTTTAAGCGTTGTGTTAGAGATAAGCTTGTGTGGCACATCGACACAGAATCTATTGCAGCAGATAACACGCGTCAGCATTTAGACTCAAGTATCAGCGCACAGATAAGCAGCAAAAACCCTTATCAGTCGTTTGGACACATCCCCACCGTAATGGAAAAATAACAGCGAGAAAAACAGAGTCAAACCACCACCTGCTGTTACATACAAATAAGAATACAGCAAAAATAATAAAAAAAGCTGAATTTATTTTGTAACGGAAACTTGTCTGGTAACTTTCGATTTTGTGTGAATAATGAATACACAAATGGGCTGATTTGAAGTCAACAGTAACATTGTAAAATGTCTGTGCGCAGATCTGTGGACGTTCGTGAAGAACGTAACAAAAAAACGAAAGTCTGAAATAAATATAAGATTTAGAGTATTTTAGCGAGTTTAGGCTGAATTTTACAGATGCATTGCCTTGCAGCGGTCTACGAACCGAAGTCTGTAAGTTGGTGACGACTTTAACTAGCTAACACGGAGGGGCGAAGCTACCTAGAAAGCTAATCTTCGCTACAACGACAATGAAAACCCCCAAGGAGAGAGGAAAGTTACATCGGAGGAGAACTTTTCACCAGCAGTTGCCAGTCGAAAGGCGCCAGCGGGAATTAAAAATGAAATAGAGTCCAAATAAAATGAGCAATAAAGCTGCAGCAAGAGAAACCTTTAGTAGGGGGATGATTTCCAATTAGATACCGCCCCGCCCCCCGTTAGGAGTTGGGCAACTTGTCCCCTAATTTCATTTTTTACTTCTGATACAACCATTCTCAACTACGTGGTCCTTAAAAATGCCAAGAGTCACACGTCTTCGGGGTTAAAGTTACTTCGGAGGGGAGGGAGGGGGGGAGGCGGGCTCAACTAGTTAGATCGTTGCTTTAGGGAATCAAAATTATACCTCAAGGTTTGAGGACTTCACTTCACGTTGTGTGTTTTACCTTCCCCATTCTCAAAACAGGGGCATTAAGGTACATCTTCACGTTGAGAGCAAAACTATATGGTCAAAATTTGTTCATAATCTTATTGCTTATTTCCTTGTAAGTGCAAGGGGGATATTAGAATACAGTAGACAATGAACGATAGTCAAATCTTTTAAAACTTTGAGATTCCGTTCTCTTTGCACACTTAACATATAAAAAAATGAACAACGATATTCCATTTCACGAAAGTTTTAAGTTTTCCGAAACTCACACACATAACAAGGAATATCTCCGAAATGGTGCACCCTACAAGAAAATTTATTGAGACATAAATTGTGTATTTTAGCAAGATCTACACTTTTTGTTAAGTAAGATTTGGTCTATCTCTTGCGGTTTACCAGTTATGCATAAGTCGTCCAGAGTAAATACGAGTACAGGGGCTATAGCCAGAAAATTCAAGATATACATTTCATTTGTCATCAAAATATCTCAAACATATGACATTTTAATCAAAATCGTTAAAGCCATTTTCAGGAAAATCATAACAATTTATAATCGATAGAGAAGTTCATTTGAATGTAATATGTTGTTCGCCCTCACATTTCCATTGTGTTAGGGAGGTCAAAACGTGTATTTCCGATGCTAAATATGGAGGTCTTTCTACTTTACTCAGTGGAAGGAAATTATTGTAAAAGTGAGATCGTCACAAAGAACTGTTATTGGCTGGTATACAGAGAGAGTGTCGCAGCAGGGGATGTGACTGTACAGTGAGTGAAGATAATCGAATGGGATCGATAGTACAGTGTGATGATTGTGTTGTCCCCTCTCTGACACAATGGCACAATACTGCAATTAATCGTGCCAAACACGACACGCATACACTTTCTGGTCTGTGCGGTGTGATGTCGCACTTTACACTTCCAATAGCTAAAACTTCACCTAACTCCTCGACCATCACTGCATTTCACTAGCACTTGTTTCCTCCATAAACAACTGCTCTTAGAAAAGCTATAAACACTTGCAGAAATGCGTCCGTTATTAACACAGTGCAGAGGATATCTTAACAAATGCAGGTTGTAGCATATCGCCCACTATTTTTACATTCTCTACTACGTATACTAAAGTACAGGTAGAAATATATTCCACCTAAAAAATCGATGTCGAGATTTCACCGGAATTTTTAGAAAAATGTTCGTATCTGTGTGCCTGTGTGTCTGTCAGTCTGTGGGCACCATAACTCAAAAACGAAACTTTGGTTGAAAACCAAAGTTGGTACCTAAGTTTAATGTCTTTCAAGGATGCGACACGAAGATTTTGAAGAAAATAGCCCCACCCTAAACTACCCTTTACATGGAAAATTTTTCGAAAATTTTGATTTTCTTGAAAATGGCTTTAACGATTTCGATTAAAATGCCATATATTTGAGATATTTTGATGACAAATGAAATGTATATCTTGAATTTTCTGGCTATAGCCTATGTAGTCCTGTTTACTCTGAATGACTTTTGAATAACTCGTAAACCATAAGAGATAGACAAAATCTTAGCACACAAAAAATTTAGATCTTGCTAAAATACACAATTTATGTCCGAATAAATTTTCTTGTAGGGTGAACCATTTCGGAGATATTCCTTTTTATATATGTGAGTTTCGGAAAACTTCAAACTTTCGTGAAATGCAACATCGTTGTTCATTTTTTTATATGTTAAGCGTGCAAAGAGAACGGAATCTCAAAGCTTTAAAAGATTTCGACTATCGCACGATAATTTGTACAAATGTTTATCTTAACTAACACGAAGAAGATATAGGAATAAGAGTTTGTAAGAATGGTTAGTACAAGAGTAGAGAAAGTCATGTGTATATTAACGACCTAGTGAAAAACTGGAGAACAATTATCATGAAGGGAATAAGGAAATTGTCTTCAAATCGTGATAGAGCAGCAGGTGATAAATTTTGAAGACATTTGGATAAAAACATCAATATTTATAAAATTTACCCACGTGTGCCGTTAGAGAGAGTAAAGTCGACAATAGTGCGGGTACTATATATCGACTTGTTTTGTAAGCAAGTGAATTTTCCTTGCCGACCATAAAGCCAGGAGTTTTACTGATCCTACAGGTATATCCGGCAATGAAATCCTCCTGGATTACCATACGCTACGTAACATCGTGAATAAGTGAATGTTTTTGTATGGATGCGAGCGTAAGGCGGGCGCGTCCCATGTCGTATAAAATACACACTCACTCTCTCAGGAGACACGGCCATAACAGTAACCCTCTCCTGACCCAGTTCCCAGTTCTTGTAGCACACTCCACTACCTGATATGCCTTTAAGAAAGTATTCTTCTCAGATTCATTGATTTTCTACTTAGGTTTTATGACCACTGCGATGCTTCAGATATCAGATCTTCCAAAATAATCATATAGAAGTTTGAACAATATCTAAAGACTGCGTCAGTGTTTTCCTTAGAGGAGTTCAGAACAAGAAGTTGCACTTCGAGGCGACACACTCACTGACTTGGCAGACGAAGTTGGTGTTACACTCACATGACTTTCTCTACTCTTGTACTAACCATTCTTACAAACTCTTATTCCTATATCTCCATGTTAGTTAAGGTAAGCATTTGTACAAATTATCTCATTGCTTACTTCCTTTAAGATCCCGTTCTCTTTGCACACTTAACATATAAAAAAATGAACAACGATGATCCATTTCAAGAAAGTTTTAAGTTTTCCAAAACTCACACATATAAAAAGGAATATCTCCGAAATGGTTCACTCTACAAGAAAATTTATTCAGACATAAATTGTGTATTTTAGCAAGATCTACATTTTTGTACAATATGATTTGGTCTATCGCTAACGGTTTACCAGTTATGCAAAAGTCGTCCAGAGTAAATACGACTACAGGGGCTACAGCCAGGAAATTCAATATATACATTGCATTTGTCATAAAAATATCTCAAACATATGACCTTTTAATCAAAATCGTTGGAGCCATTTTCAAGAAAATCAAAAATTTCGAAAAAGTGTTCCATGTAAAGGGTAGTTTAGGATGGGGCAATTTTCTTCAAAATCTTCATGTCGCATCCTTGAAAGACATTAAACTTAAACACCAACTTTGGTTTTTAACTGACTTTTCGTTTTTGAGTTATGCTGTCCACAGACTGACAAACATAGACACACACACACACACACACACACACACACACACACACACACACACACACACACACACACACACACACACACACACACACACACACACGGACCGGTGAAATCTCCAAATCGAATTTTTGAGTGGAATGCAATACTTCCCGCACTTACCAGTAAGAGTCTTTGAAGAAGGAGCCACGAAGATTTTGAAGAAAATTCCTCCATCCTCAAGTATCGTTTACATAGAAAATTTTTCGAATGGCTGTAACGATTTTTATTAAAATGTCATATGTTTAACATATTTTATAACAAATTAAATATATATTTTCAATAAACAAGCCTGCAAGATCCCTATTGGGCAAGGGCCAATGGTAGCCTAGGCGGCCCGGGGGCCCCTGTTCCCAGGGACTAATAATGATAATAATACTAATTATGATAATAATAGTAATAATAATAAATCATAACAATCATCTCTCTGGGGCGTCTCCCCTGTAGAGAGAGTTGCCTTATTTGTTCAGTGGCTGCGTCTTCCAGCCGCAGTCAGGACCACGGAAAATAGTTTATCAATTGGCATCACGAGGCTGAGTGCGCCCCGGACCAGACCTCCCAGCAAGGGAAATTCCCATCGGGGCAAGTGCTCTATCACTGTGCTAACGGACCGGCGTCGATGCTCGAACTAAGTCAGAACAAACACGTGCAATGCCGGGTTATTATTTAATATTTGTCCCTTTCAGAGCAGCATTTCATTACAATTATTCATTTTTTCACATTCCAATAATATGATTCTTTTTGTGATACTTTTTGTAGCGGATAAAGGCATACCTGATTTTTAATTTATTACTAGTAATTATTTTAAACGCCTACGGGACGGTACACGTTGATATTTTTGTTATTTAATCAAAGAACCAAAAGCCACCAGGCTTAACTGAAACCAATATATTGGCTTTTATATGAAAATAGCGACTGTCATTGTTTTTCATGCACCTGTGACTGACCTGTTGCATCTATTTGTACTTTAAGGGCAATGAGATAATTATTTTCTCGAGTATTTTGATCCTAAAAGCCACAGCCGGCACAGATAAATGCTATTTTCACGTTTCCAGTTCTATAAACAATTTATTGCCTTAAATAATACACTACTTGTAAAAATACGTATTGCTTGTGTGCTTTTAGGAGCCTTTGAATAAGATAGAATGCATTTACTGTTCTCGCCTTGTTTTGAAGTGTTTACTTCTGAAGCACCTCTGCAACAATCGAAATCGAAGTAACTCTAACCCAACTTTTCTACAGTTTACAGTTTTTCATCTCTAAGGTGCAAGATAACTCATAAAATTTTTAAATGAAATATCTCGGTTACTTTTTGTGGCCCCCTGAATTAAAAAAAGAAAAAAAGCATTTTTAGATAAAGGTCCGTGTGTGTGTCTGTCAGTCTGTGGATAGCATAACTCAAAAACGAAAAGTCGGCTATAAACCAAAGTTGGTATTTAAGTTTAATGTCTTTCAAGGACGCGACACAAAGATTTTAAAGAAAATAGCTCCACCCTAAACTACCCTTTACATAGAAACTTCTTTGAAAATTTTGATTTTCTTGAAAATGACTCCAACGATTTTGATTAAAATGTCATATGTTTGAGATATTTTGATGACAAATGAAATGTATATTTTGAATTCTCTGGCTATAGCCTATGTGGTCCTATTTACTCTGGATGACTCTTGAATAACTCGTAAACCGTAAAAGATAGACAAAATCTTACTGTATAAAAAATGTAGATCTTGCTAAAATACACAATTTATGTCTGAATAAATTTTCTTGTGGGGTGAAGAGTTTTGGAGATATTCTTTTTTATGTGTGCGAGTTTCGGAAAACTTAAAACTTTCGTGCAATATTTCGCCTACAAGGAAATAAGCAATAAGACAAAAAATCTGATGTGTTGCACTCGCATGACTTTCTCTACTCTTGTACTAACCATTCTTACAAACTCTTATTCCTATATCTTCTTCGTGTTAGTTGAGATAAACATTTGTACAAATTATCTTATTGCTTATTTCCTTGTAGGTGCAAGGGGAATATTGGAATACAGTAGGCTTTGTGCGATACTAAAATGTTTTAAAGCTTTGAGATTCCGTTCTCTTTGTACACGTAACGTATAAAAAAATGAACAACGATGTCCCATTTCACGAAAGTTCCAAGTTTTTCGAAACTCACACACATAACAAGGTATATCTCCGAAATGGTTCACCCTACAAGAAAATTTATTGAGACATAAATTGTGTATTTTAGCAAGATCTAAATTTTTTGTATAGTATAATTTGGTCTATCTCTAACGGTTTACCAGTTATGCAAAAGTCGTCCAGAGTAAATACAACTACAGAGGCTATAGCCAGAAAATTGAAGATATGCATTTCATTTGTCATAAAAATATCTCAAACATATGACATTTTAATGAAAATCGTTAGAGCTATTTTCAAGAAAATCAAAAATTTCCAAAAATTTTCCATGTAAAGGGTAGTTTAGGGTGGGGCTATTTTCTTCAAAATCTTCGTGTCACATCCTTGAACTACATTAAACTTAAATACCAACTTTGGTTTTTAACCGACTTTTCGTTTTAGAGCTATGCTGTCCACAGACTGACAGACTGACAGACACACACACGGACCTTTTTCTAAAAATGCTTTTTTTTGGATTCAGGGGGCCTCAAAACATGTATTTCCGGTGAAATCTCCAGTTCGAATTTTTGGGTGGAATACAATACTTCCCCTACTTTCCAGTAGATAAAGTAAAAAGATATAGGAATAAGAGTTTGTAAGAATGGTTAGTACGAGAATAGAAAAAGTCATGTGAGTGCAACACATCAGAGTTTTGGTGAAACAATGACATCAAAGTCTTGGGTAGAATACAAGTGGTAAATGGTAAAGAACCTATTATGAATATTTCGTACAGTTGATGGGAAACTGGTTTGATAATTGCTACAGGTTAAACTTCCCCAGATAGCTATCAATGGTAGATAGGTTATCATCGTTGAAACAAATGCATATTAACCCTTTTGGACATGAAATCGCATCTCTTGAGAGCTTTAAAAGGCAAGCACTGAGTCCCATTGAGCATAGCAGAGCAAGGCAAGCCCCTTGAGAGGAAATTAGCTAACTTGTTTTTGAAAATAAAGAGGTACCTAGTAGCATACACTTTGTGCAGGGAGGTTATATATCCATGAAAATGTCAAGAGCTCTTTTGCTTGAGAGAGAGACCTGCAGGGGACGTTACTGCTGCTGCTGCTGCTTACAAAATTATTTACAGAGGAAAGAAAAGCAAGTACCATCTCTAACCCATTAGTTTCCCTCGAGAAGAAGCTTTTCATTTCTACAGTAAATGAACCTTGCTTGGGTCGAGAGGGCTTCCTTTATGGTACTTAGTGTCCTCTAAGAGGTCTTCTGTGGTATGTAAACTCTACCCGATCAAATGAAACACAGTGATACAAGGTAAGGGTCTGGATTTTAAGAAGATTACTGCTTATGATTCACTTACGAGGGTAAGAGTGCTATCTGGTCAGATATTCCTTCACGCAACCATCGCGTATATACGAGTAACAAGTTATACTCTTAAGTAACAACATAATCATACTTAAGTGTTACTCTTTATCCAAACTATGCTTCGATAGCTTCTCTGTAGATGCAAGAGGAATATTAGACTACAGTAGCCTTTGTGCGATAGTCAAATATTTTAAACCTTTGAGATTGTGTTCTCTTTGCACACTTAACATATAAAAAAATCTGGTGTGTTGCACTCACATGACTTTCTCTACTCTTGTACTAACCATTCTTACAAACTCTTATTCCTATATCTCCATGTTAGTTAAAATAAACATTTGTACAAATTATCTTATTGCTTATTTCCTTGTAGGTGCAAGGGGAATATTGGAATACAGTAGGCTTTGTGCGATAGTCAAATCTTTTAAAGCTTTCAGATTCCGTTCTCTTTGTACACGTAACATATAAAAAAATTGACAACGATGACCCATTTCACGAAAGTTCCAAGTTTTCCGAAACTCACACACATAACAAGGTATATCTCCGAAATGGTTCACCCTACAAGAAAATTTATTGAGACATAAATTGTGTATTTTAGCAAGATCTACATTTTTTGTATCGTATAATTTGGTCTATCTCTAACGGTTTACCAGTTATGCAAAAGTCGTCCAGAGTAAATACGACTACAGGGGCTATTGCCAGAAAATTCAAGATATACATTTCATTTGTCATAAAAATATCTCAAACATATGACATTTTAATCAAAATCAATAGAGCCATTTTCAAGAAAATGAAAATTTTCGAAAAAGTTTCCATGTAAAGGGTAGTTTAGCGTGGGACTATTTTCTTCAAAATCTTTGTGTCGCATCCTTGAATGACAATAAACTTAAATACCAACTTTGGTTTTTAACCGACTTTTCGTTTTTGAGTTATGCTATCCACAGACTTATAGACACACACAGACCTTTTTCTAAAAATGCTTTTTTTTTTTTTTTGGATTCAGGGTGTCTCAAAACATATATTTCCGGTGAAATCTCGACATCGAATTTTTGGGTGGATACAAGCAGAGAAAGTAATTAAATCTGAGGTGTTCACTCACATGAGTTTCTCTACTCTTGTACTAACCATTCTTACAAACTCTTATTCCCTTGTAGGTACAAGGGGAATGTGTATACCAGAGTCTGTCCCGGAGACCTTTATGCCCAGAGTACTGTCAATGTCATGAAATTGCGCTTGGGTTGACATAGCTGCCTTAAGGTTATAGATCGAGGAAGATAAAAAAAAAGCCAATATACTATTTTTCTCTTGTTATCGGTTGACTTAGATCAAACAAGGAACCATAGCAAAGAAAATGCGTATCAAATCGAAATGTGTATATACATTAATATTTATAAGGTACTGAAAGCAAACATGCAGAATGGAAAATATATGTAATGAGCTTTTTTTCTGTTTGTCTCTTTCCCGAGACAAACAATAGAAAAGATGATAGAGCAAATGGAACGGAAATTGCATTTTTCTACTTACCGGAAGAAAATAACTCAGCACCCACAAAAAGGTCTTGCTAGTGGAATGGTTTAATTGGGAGTTTTATTAACTATTTGCATGCAATCACTGAAGCGAAGTACAAAGGGTGCCACAGAAAATTTTCGGCGCACTTTGTATCGTTTTCTGGGTTCTGATGTTTACTGGAAACCTGGGCATCCGTTAGGTTTCCGCTTTATACTTTAACCCCTTCAAAGGCATGTCCTGTATTAGCAGATAAGTTATGGCTACCAATTACGGGAAGAAGTCCGCAAACCTTGTAAACTTTGTTAGAGTGGCGCACCCTTACACCGTGACATAAATCAACCAATGAAATGGCCACGGGTTCGTAGAAAGATAAATAATGACATAGACGCGAGGTACAGTGAGATTTTCTTTGTGTGCACAACGGAGAGGCCCCAACACAGAGATAGAGCACCTTACGTAGGCCCTTAGGTCCATTTGTGCTACTATCATGATCCCTAAGCGGGAGAGATGAGGGGAGAGACCCGAAGGGCCACTAGATCCGGATGACGATGGGCGCAAGCCTGGTGCTTCAACCGACTTTATCCGAGTAGTACCGAAGTTTTGCGTAGCTCTCGTTGGCAAGCTTTAGTTGCGTTACATCTATAAGTGACACAGTCTAATTAGACAGTGAATTATGAATAGTAAAATAAGGTTTCCTAAAAATATTTTATTGCGGCTATATAAACGTAAACGATAGGTTAAATTAAGACATGAGATGTATTTTACTTTCTCTACTATATTCGAACCCAAAAATTCAATGTTGATATTGTACCAGCATATATGTTTTAAGGCCCCTTGAATCCAAAAAGAAGCAGTTTTAGAAAAAGCTCCGTGTGTGTGTGTGTCTAAACGGCGTAACTCAAAAACGAAAAGTCGATTAAAGACCACAAGTTTAATATCTTTCAAGGATGCGAGACGAAGATTTTCAAGAAAAATTTTCTACCTTAAACTCTCTTACATAGATAATTTTTCAAAAGTTTCGATTTTCTTGAAAATGGCTCTAACTATTTTGATTAAAATGCCATATGTTTGAGATATTTTTATGGCAAATGAAATGTACATTTTGAATTTTCTGGCTCTAGCCTATGTAGTCCTGTTTACTCTGGATCACCTTTGAATAACTCGTAAACCGTAAGAAATAGACAAATTCTTATTTTACAAAAAATGTAGATCTTGCTAAAACACACAATTTATGTCTGAATAAATTCTCTTGTAGTGTGAACCATTTCGGAGATATTCCTTGTTATCTGGGTAAGTTTCGGAAAATTTAAAACTTTAGTGAAATGGATCGTTGTTCATTTTTTTATATGTTAAGTGTGCAAAGAGAACGAAATCTGAAAGTTTTAAAAGTTTTGACTATCGTATTCTGTATTGTAATATTCCTCTTGCACCTACAAGGAAATAAGCAATAAGATAATTTGTAGAACTGTTTATCTTAACTAACACGAAGAAGATATAGGAATAAGAGTTTGTAAGAATGGTTAGTACAAGAGTAGAGAAAGCTATGTGAAGTAGATTTTTTGAATGAATATTTAGTGGAATCTCCTTTTGTCCACTGCAAGCGCGGCCTAGGTTTAATCCCATGCTACAATACCCAGGTGAGGAAAGTCGGGTGGGCTGTGATCTTGCAAACGATTCTGTCTGGTCTTGGTTTCCGGGCAAACAGCCACATCCATCACCAGGATCCGGGCAATGACATGCAAATCAGCGTTATCTAAACGTTAGGACGTCCTGCCTGCTTGAGATGGAATATTTTGTGAGCTTCGGATGCGTCGCCTTGAGCTGAATCAAATATCAGTGGCAAAGTAAACTGCTATACCTGCAACATACTCGAGATGCTATAAATATTGAATATAGAAATGAAAAGTACCTTCTCAACCCTTTATTATTCCTCTGATGGTTGCACTCACATGATTTTCTCTACTCTTGTACTAACCATTCTTACTCCCTTTAACTGCAGAGGTCATATCGGCGGCCTTGCCCATTGTCAAATGATGTTACACGTTTACGTTGGGTATTTCTATCTTTGGAGGTTTTATACTTGGAATTCACACACACATTCATACTTCCAGACTCAGGGAAGGATGAGGAATAATCCTGGCTGGAGAAAAATTTCTACCCCCTGCCGGGAATCGAACCCGGGACCCCTAGCACAGCAGGCATGTGCTCTACCAATTGCGCCACAGGGCCAGCCATACAGGCTTTGGGCGATAGTTAAATGTTTTAAACCTTTGAAATCCTGTTGTCTTTGCACACTTCACATATAAAAAAATGAACAACGATGATCCATTTCACGAAAGTTCTAAGTTTTCCGAAACTCACACATATAACAAGGTATATCTCCGAAATGGTTCACCCTACAAGAAAATTTATTAAGACATAAATTGTGTATTTTAGCAAGATCTACATTTTTTGTATGGTATAATTTGGTCTATCTCTAACGGTTTACCAGTTATGAAAAAGTCGTCCAGAGTAAATACGACTACAGGGGCTATAGCCAGAAAATTCAAGATATACATTTCTTTTTTCATAAAAATATCTCAAACATATGACATTTTAATCAAAATCGTTAGAGCCATTTTCAAGAAAATCAAAATTTTCGAATAATTTTCCATGTAAAGGGTAGTTTAGGGTGGGGCTATTTTCTTCAAATTCTTCGTGTCGCATCCTTGAAAGACATTAAACTTAAATAGCAACTTTGGTTTTTAACCGACTTTTCGTTTTTGAATTATGCTGTCCACAGACTGACAGACACACAGACTGGCACACAGACACACACACGGACCTTTTTCTAAAAATGCTCTTTTTTTGGATTCAGGGGGCCTCAAACATGTATTTCCGGTGAAATCTCGACATCAAATTTTTGGGTGGCATACAATACTTCCCCTACTTACCAGTAGATAAAGTAAAAATGAATCACAATCTTTTATTTGACGAAAGTTTGTTTTGCAAAACTCACACAAATAACAAGGAATATGTTCGAAATGGCTCACTCTACAAAAGAATATTATTTGGAGATAAATTCTGTGATAAATCTGTATACACTTGAATACAATATTCGACAATTTGAAACAAAAATCCTTTTTTTTTTTTCGAAATCGGCTGATCAAAGATCAAAAACCCATTAGACCTTTTCGTCTGTAATGCTTGCATGAAGCACATATTAGAGTGAATGTGCTAACTTCCCTTCCATCCTGTAGGTATATTTTTTGTTAGCGTTTTGGAGGTTGGCTGGCTGGCTGGTGGAGGAATCCCTGCAGATGGCAGAGAGGTGAAGACATTCTGTGCGTTATGAGTGATGTGCGAATTAAGAATAGAAGATGTCAGATGTCTCAAGTGTAGTCGTCGTCACGAGAACAAGTCCAGCGAGGCAAGAACTCGTGCTACACGACGGTGACGATGCAAAAAACACACTCTCGGTGAAGGAGAAGAAAGAGACAGTCGCCAGTTTTATTATCCTTGTCTCTCTGCAGTTAGTACTGTCGCAGCACAAAATGAAACACAATTATTATTTCTTCTACTTTCCTCTATGCCTGTTTACATGTTTTACTTTCTCTACTGGTAAGTAGAAGGAAGTATTATTATATTCCACCCAAAAATTCGATGACGAGCATTTTTAGAAAAAGGTCCGCGCGCGCGCGCGCGTGCGTGTGTTTGTCTGTGGACAGCATAACTCAAAAACGAAAAGTCGGTTAAAAACGAAATTTAGTATTTAAGTTTAATGTCTTTCAAGGATAACACACAAAGATTTTGAAGAAAATAGCCCCACCCTAAACTACACTTTGCATGGAAACTTTTTCAAAAATTTTTATTTTCTTGAAAATGGCTCAAACGCTTTTGATTAAAATGCCATATGTTTGAGCTATTTTATAAAAAATGAAATGTATATCTTGAATTTTCTGGCTATAGCCCCTGTAGTCGTATTTACTCTGGACGACTTTTGCATGACTGGTAAACCATTAGAGATAGACCAAATCATACTACACAAAAAATGTAGATCTTGCTAAAATACATAATTTATGTCTGAATAAATTTTCCTTGTAGAGTGAACCATTTCGGAGGTATTCCTCGTATTGCGTGTAAGTTTCGTAAAACTTAAAATTTTCGTGAAATAGAACATCGTTGTTCATTTTTTTTATATGTTAAGTGTAAAAAGAGAACGGAATCTCAAAGCTTTAAAAGATTTGACTATCGCACAAGGCATTCTAACATTCCCTTTGCGCCTACAAGGAAATAAGCAATAAGATAATTTGTACAAATGCTTATCTGAACTAACAAGAAGAAGATATAGGAATAAGAGTTCGTAAGAACGGTTAGTACAAGAGTAGAGAAAGTCATGTGAGTGCAACACATCAGGTTTTTTAATTTAACGTTCACATTAGATAATACATTTGACTCTGAGAGCAAATATTCGCTTTTTAGTTTGATTTAATGTACGGTCCCTGTATAAATTGGATAATAAATTGTGGTAATACGTACTATACTGTAAAATGCTACCTGTTGAGTTTTTAAAAAAAATTAGTAAGGTGTCACACGGTGCTGACGCGGTATATCCCACCAGCTATAAATAGGTGTTGACCTTGATCCCTACCCGTCACTACACCTTCCTCAATTATTAAATGACAAACCTACAGGACATATAAACCAAGAATAAATGCATTTTTGTCTATATTAGTATCTACCACTAATAGAAATACATTAATTCATAATATCTGCACATCCTTGCAAGCTCTGCTACAGAATTATTGATGTTTGAAGGCACCGGGCTGGTGCCTTGTGAGGTTTTCTTTTCCTTTCCTCTTCGTCAGAAAGTAGTTGGCAGAACTGTCAAAGTTAATTCCTTTCTTTTTACAACCGCCGCAGCTTGCACGAGATTAAAATGTAGCGAAGTTTCCTTTCGGATTCAAACTACTTTGAATAAAAGGCAATTAACGACTCAAGTTTTATTTTCGCTGAATTCTTTTAGGGTTAAAAGGCAGAACTAAAATCAATACGACCTTTTTTAACAACCAGCTGTCGATAAAGAACTGTCCATGCGTCAAAACGCATTAGAATGATGGATACAAACACCGCTGTGCATGAGCGACCAACTGTGTAAACGAGCCCCCAAATTATTACAAAATCCAAAGCCCACTCACGTGCAAAACACTCCCCTTTGAGTTCTTTCAGTCATCTCTATTTATCCCTCTTGTTTGTGTACACAAAAGTACTTTGTCTGTTTGAAGTGCTAATCTGAGATTCACTAAATTAATTTCTTTGTTAATTTTACAAGCGTGTAGACAGTTTCCCGAGGATGCATTTCGACCAGAATTAATGAAGAAATGAAAATAAATTCAAGTATCTAGAAAAAGCTCTTGACATTGTAACAATGGTATAGCTTCCGTGTGGAAAGCATTCCATAGATTAGAAGCTCTTTGGCATGACGTCACATTGTCTAGGGGAAGTAACTTTTCAGAGTTTGAAGGTTAGTTGAGAAAATTTGTGTAAAAGAGCATATATAAGTATAATTTGATGCATTTGTGTGAGACTATAACTGTAATGAAATTAGAGAAAATAAGTAATCAATAAACTATCTACAAAATTACGTTAAATTGTCTGTCTCGGTGGCTTAGTTGGTTAGGGACTGGCCTACTGATCCCAAGATGGTGGTTTGAAACAGAGCTCATAACCACTGTTTTTAATAATCTTGGCAATTGACAGCGTTACTAGCAAGGTATGTATTTATTTATTACCTTAAAACAAGGTGAATGTTTCTAAAACAGTTTCATTACATATTTCACAGTAGATACGACAGGGACAAACATTGGTAAAGAAGTTCTGAAATCTTTGAAAAGGTGATCGCTAAATCCGGCTTAGAAATTACATACTTTTTATGTGGCCGCGAAAGGAAATATAATGGTGATATAGGACCTCAGAAATGAAGACACACACACACACACACACACACACACACACACACACACACACATACACACACACACACACACACACACACACACACACACACTCCTTCCATCCTGTATACATAAGCCGTACAATTATCTTAAATATAAGTTATGTTAAGTTCGTTTAACTGATTTTTGACAAAATAGAAAGCAACAAAATCTTCCACGAATAATTTCAGGGGGTCTATTTCCCGGAAAATCTGCGCTTCGCTTCTACAGACATACACGGACATTCTTGTTCTTCCTTTTTTGTGAACGGGTGTTCGGTGGACTTCGAAAGAATTATTTTCTGTGAAATTTGGTGATATTTTAATGGAATATAGTTCTTTTTCTAGTCATAGGTATCGGAACGTAATTGGGTAATTAATTATTTGATGCGTGAGGAATTAAATGAAAAGTTTACCCGATTGCTGCCTGATGTTTACACCTAGACCCGGTTAATAAGTTGAAGGTCATTGTCCTGAACAGTCTGAACGTTTGTTAATAGAGTTCATATACACACTGAATGGGATTATTTATTGACAAGACTGATTGCCGAATAGTTTTGCTCGCTAGTGCACCTACAGGTCGACTCGCCTGGGCTATTCAGTGACAAATGAAGGTAATAACTATTTGAAACTATCATCATCACTGTGTCGACACATTAACCACAAGATAAGGCGTGTACACGAAGACGGTCCGATAACAAAGGCGCACAGAGACGAGCCTGCCTTTATCGTTGTTTTCGCACCGTCCTGTTTACTCTGCAGTGACGTATTTTGTTACCCCTTGCGGTGAGGGGTGGTGCCCCATCTGTCCACGTACAAAAACATGTTTCGTATCGATTTTCGGCCGAAGGTACTGCAATTTGCAAGTTGTAATGGTCGGTGTTAAGTACAGCGTATTTGTCGCAGAAGCCGGTGCATTAATTTTAACGGAGGCTGGAGAAGGCTTAGCCTCGCTTCGACGAGGGAGGAGAAAGTATTGCTTTTAACTCCAAAAAATTGTATCACCATTTCGTCACAAGCATCTAGAATCCCCCACAAATATCCGTACGCACTTCTTTATGAGCATTTATTAATGCTCAGTTTTGTACTTGAGTTAGATTCTAGGAATATAAGCCGCAAATATGTTGCGTTACATCTACTTGATCCAACGACATCATATTGCATGCACATACAGTATTTCACGCCCTCGAAGATAAAAACATCTGAAGGGTGAAGTCGCGCTTTTGGTCTGTCAGCCAAGTGAAACTGTAGGATTAAGGTTGAGTTAGAGGGCACCCATTGGAACAACTATATTTGCGTTTTTCCAAGTAAAATGTGTTCCAAGGATCCAAACCTTCTGTAGCTTGTCTTCGCAGTCTCTATTTTGTAAGTTTGATTTTCAGAATTACAGCTTTTAAAGCTTTGCAATATCTTCACGTTATATTTACCTATGTGTATATAGTCTGAAATCAGCATTGCTGCAAGTGTTATTTTTTCCTATTCTCGGTCATGCTGCCATTATGGAAAGGTTAGTTTACTGCATTCAACACTGCTGTCTTATCCTTTTTACGTATGTGCATTAGTTGATTTTATCATTTAAGTCCTTACTTCATTTCTATTTAATTAGAGCTTCTCGGCTTACCGGCTGCGTAATGTTTAAGTTATTCGAGCTTTCGGTCATATTAAACTCCATATGCATAATCAGGAAATGAATAACCAATGAATGGCCTACATTGGGATGGATAAACGGCCATCTAAAAATCATACCCTGCTTTTAAGTATTCCTTTCCCAGCTGTGCTCAGTCATAGGCTATTAAAATTATTTGGCACTAATTTAATTTCAATTCCCTCTTTTACGACTCTGTCGTAATGTCGGTTACTGCGGTGTAAAACAGGGAGCTCTTCCTTTGCTTTACCTGATTACCCTGAATTCTGAAACTCTACCAATTAAAAATGCGCTGCATTTATTTTTATTTGATGTGTTTTAGCACGGGAAGAAAACTCCATCAAGGAATACAGGTCGAAATGCTGTTGATACTCATTTGTTAATTTACTGGGTATAGAAATGCGAGTGGTGATTCAAGATACAGTCTATATGTGTGTCCGAAAGACGATTATATATGCAACAGAGACTGTCAATAAACTCAGCTGCATGTTGGAAATAATGACTTGTGTAAACCGCGCTGACGTAGGGCTATATTCTACTATTCTAATGCGCACAATCATTTTTTCGCCACGCTTACCCTCTAGTTAGCATATTTCAAGTTTAATTATTCCAAGTGCGTACAACCAACACTGAAAAAAAAGGTTTTTTAACACTAACTTTAACCTGAGTTAATAAACTGATGTTTTTGAAGAGTTCAAACATTAACTGAACGAAGTGAGGTTGGAGCCGCCGCTGAGCTAGCGATTTGTGCACCTCCTCCCTCCCTCTCTCCTTCCCTTCCTTGTTCCGTTGGAAATCAATTCGGTTATTGCATTATGGTAATGCGTCTCTGAGGCGAGGTTTTAAACTCGTAGTCTTATCGATAATACAATTAGTGTTACGGATAAGGTTCTGCGTTCTTTACCCAGCAGTGCTAACAGGGCTTGGTGCTTATCTCTTGCACAAATTTCCTCAAAATTTGCACCTATCACTTCATATCAGTTTCAAACAAATTATATTCACTTAGCATTTGTGAACAATCGTTAACACCTGCAGTTATTACAATTAATTGTAGAAGAGTGAGAATAGAAATGCATATGAATGCGCTACGTAATAGAAAAGTGAGTTAAGAAAACAATGTGAATGTAAGTAATGCGTTTCATTTCTGTTTCAGTCATAGAATGTATGAATTTTTTGAAGGGCAAGTAGAGAAGAACATATGAATGTGTTACGTAAAAGAAAAGCTGGTAGATGAAACCATGTGAATGTAATGCACTTCTATTTCGACAATACAGAAAGGTATATGAATTGTTTGTGGAAGAATGAGAAGAGAAAATCATCTGAATGTAATACGTTGCATAGTAAACTGGATAGCATTGAAAGTTTCTTTATGAAAAATATCTAGACTTGCCAATTTTCATTGCATAGTATTGGTAAATTCGTATTCTGTATTTTGGGCTTGTATTGGGCACAGTATAGATTCACTGTTACCATTGCTTACCATTGCATTTATAGGAACAATAATATATTAATTATTCTTTGTATTTGTATGTACTAATTTCTCTCTGGTAACTAGAAGCGCGATTGTTTTTGTTTATTGGATTTGAAAGGGAAAAACAGATAGGTTAAGAAAGACAATAAAAATCTTGCTCAGTAGTATTTGTCTGCTTTCACACCTTCGTAACATTTGTCTGTTTTTATCACTCCAGTAGCAAAATGTTAATGTGCTTGCGATCGATGTTTGTGTTCCGTAAAGGTGTTCAAAGTTACGTTTCCGAAAACAGCACATCAGACAACACAAAGAGAAACAAATGCATGAAACGGAAACGCTTCGGCCATTACAGTTAGTTAATAGTTTATTGCATTTATTTATTGCAATCTTTACATGCTTTCTTTTAATCGTAAGATAGTCAATCACAACTCTGGTTTTGGTTTTCTCTAGATAAATCAGTAACTAGTGAGATTACTGTTGACAATTGTATCCATTTTATTGCAATGTGTTCTAAATAACCTCCAAATCATCTCGGCTCGGTAACCTTTCCAAACTTGGCTCTCCTATCAAGTTCATTTATAGGATCATCTCCACGACCTGTAGTCTGAAATGTATAGTTCTAAAAAAGGTATTACAAATTTATCGTTTATATCGCACAATTTTTGTCCAGCAGGTAACTTGGTATAACGAGTTATTGTCCCACAAAAGCATGGAGTAACTTATTTACTGATTATGCACCAGAACAGGAGTATTACCTGCAGCATGCAATACAGCTCAACACTGGGGCAAGGGTCATGCCGAATGAAATGTTTTGTAATGATTAGTGCTAACATTGTAAATAATATTTTAATAAATTTGGTTTGTCTTCTCGGTTTCAGACTCTACTTTTTTAACGTTATGGTGTATATACCCTCTGTACCATTGTGTCAAGGCCAACCTAGTAATAAACGTTGAAGGAGGAACTATCGATTTTCCTAAGTAGAATCGAATAGCACATACGTCACTAAAATGTCAGACACCAGTGACAACATGCAGCGTAGAATATTTTAAAGCTGAATCACGGTAGAGCATAAATCGTCGTATGAAATCTGAGTATAATGCCATTTATGCTCTATTTGCATAATATACTCTTAAATGGCTAAAAAACCTGTCTTCAATTTTCTGCGAATAGCCATGAACTCCTTTTGGAATGAATATTGTAAAACTGGCAAAAAGAAATAGACAACAGCTTACTGTCTGTCCCAATGTTCCAGTGATCGATATTCTGGCATCTCAACCCAGGAGTTTCGGATTCGATTCCCGACTGGAGCGAGGAAAGGTTTCTTTAACTAAAATATTTCCCTCCACACTGTGGGAGTATAAATGGTGGAGTACGTGCACGTGTTTCAAGGTAGAAAGGATTAAAACCCAACAGACCTATAATCAATGAGTTATAAAGATTTGTTTCCCAAGTCGAAGTCCCCGATATGACCATCGATGTTAAAGAGGGTTATTCAGCTGAAGTAATTTAAAAGACTTAAAGCATATAAATCTTGTAAAAACAGGACGTAAACGTATTATGGCATTAACCATTTCCGAGATATTTGTTTTTCCTTTCCTACGTTATACATTTTAAAGTGGCACAGTGGCCTAAAGGAGCCAATGAAATGGCCACTCCTTCGTACAACAATAAATAATGTGTGAGTCAAGGTTATAAGAAGACAGAGTTGTGAGTTTTAATATCGCGAAACAGTAAAAATTGTGTTTTAACGTCAGAAAAAGAGAACTGGGTATTTGTACAGCATTTTTAAGGAAAATAACTGGAGGGATTTTGTCAAATTGTCACACTGGTGTCAGGAGTGGGATACGTGGATTTGTCATTTTGTCACAGTATATAAGGGAGGGTCATGTCTGAATCCTCCGCAATTATTTACAATATATATATACCTATTAGTTCCTTATTAATTACAAAATGCAATTCACTTTCGTTTTGAAGTGTGGAGTTTTTTAGTTAGTGGTACTATGAATATTTTGGCTGTAAGTTTCGCGATTTTCCTGCTCTTCTCTCGGAAGAGGAAGAAGCAGAGAGAAATTGGTTGTGACATGACGACGTGAAGCAGCAATGTGTCTTGCTCCGAGTTCCCATTCATCGTTTCCCTTTGCCCACTTTTCCTCGGCTTTCTCTTCTTGACGCAGATTTATGATATCAGGCACAAGTTTTCCGCATCCTTTTTTTCTCTTCTTCTTCTCCCACCTTCTTTCAGCGGTCCATTCATTTTCTTCGTTATCTCGGCCACGCTAAGATGCGATAGAAAATGTGAGGTGGAAAAGTGGTGAATCCAGTTTACAAATTTGCTCCTGCGTCCTTCTTGAAAACGTGAGTGATACGGGTTCCTTTCATTGCACGTGATCTTTTGTTCGTAATACCATCTCCGGTTTTGTGAAACATATCTTCAACGTTATGTGACTGTTTGTGTGTCCAGGGTAATCTCAACAAAATCATAAATGTACAGAAAAAATGTTTAAGTATATCCATTCATGGAATTTCTAAAATCCACATTTTAAGGAAGATTTATAATAAATCTTAATACAGCAGATTTGTCGCATTCAGTCTTTATTGTCACTTCATTTTATTAGTGTAACTTAATTCACTTCTATCTCTTCACTTTTATACTGCCTCAATCAGTTTTCAACGTAACTCCAATATTTTGTTTAAAATGCTGGAATGATCACCCACTCTTCCTTCCGGTCCAGTTGCTGGAGCACCACTGCGGGGGAAGAGAGCGTCCAACACAATCTGGTCGCGTCTCGAAGGCGTTCCCAATACTTACATCAGGGAGAGTGTCTGATAAACATTTGTACAAATTATCTTATTGCTTATTTCCTTTTAGGTGCAAGGGGAATATAGGAATACAGTAGGCTTTGAGCGATAGTCAAATGTTTTAAAGCGTTGAGATTCAGTTCTCTTTGCACGCTTAACATATAAAAAACTGAACAACGATGTTCCATATCACCAAAGCTTTTTAGTTTTCCGAAACTGACACAAATAACAAGGAATATCTCCGAAATAGTTCAGTCTACAAGAAAATTTATTCAGACATAAATTGTGCATTTTAGCAAGATCTACACTTTTTGTATAGTATAATTTGTTCTATCTCTAACGGTTTAGCAGCTATGGAAAAGTCGTCCAGAATAAATACGACTACAGGGGCTATAGCCAGAAAATTCAAGATATACATTTCATTTGTCATAAAAATATCTCAAACATATGAGATTTTAATCAAAATCGTTAGAGCCATTTTCAAGAAAATCAAAATTTTCGAAAAATGTTCCATGTAAAGGGTAGTTTAGGGTGAGGATATTTTGTTCAAAATCTTCGTGTTGCATCCTTAAAAGACATTAAACTTAAATACCAACTTTGGTTTTTAAACTGCTTTTCGTTTTTGAGTTATGCTGTCCACAGGCACACAGACACACACACGGAATTTTTTCTAAAAATACTTTTCTTTTGGATTTAGGGGGTGTCAAAACATATATTTCCGGTGAAATCTGTACATCGAATTTTTGGGTGGAAAGTAGAGTAGAGAAAGCAAAAATATCGCTTGGAATAATTGCAAAATGAAAACATGAAAATGAATACCCAAGAAAAGAGGGCTTGATAATTAAAAGGCTAAAATAACATTCTTCTTAACTTTATGCTGTTTAAAAAGCAATGAATATATATAATAAATATATGAGCCAAACTTATCGTTTTTACTTTAATTTTTCACAAATGAGCATACTTAAAGCAACCTTATTAGTTTTCAAAGATAATTTGTTCAAATCTAAAGGTTGTTTTTACCTACTTCTTGAGATACAGGGTGCTGAAAGGAACAAAAGGAAGAACGGCGGAGGCTGAGTTTGCAGTGATGGTTAGCTATCGTTATTGTTTCATGCATAATTTTTGCAGGAACGCCTCTTTGACAGTAGGTAATGAGGGGCGGTTTGGCACGTTTGGTTTTACTCAGCTGTTTCCTTGGCAATAATGATGCGGCCCAGAGTGCCTCTTTGACAGTCCGTTGCTAACCACCCCCGTATTGCCTTTACTGCGACGTCTCTTTGGTAGAAATAACGCTTCCCAGGGCTGCCCCATTTGACGATTCTCTCTTAACCATCCTATTTTGTGGACTTCCTTTACAGGATGTCTCTGGTAGCACAGGAGTAACCCATTTGACACACTTAACCATCCATATTGTGCCTAGGTTGTCTCTGGTAGCACAGGAGTAACCCATTTGACACACTTAACCATCCATATTGTGCCTAGGTTGCTTTTACTGTAAGGTATCTATCCTTAGTAAGAACCCAGTTTCTGTTTGACAGCATTTTTTTAAGTAGACCAACCTGTAAAATTTGTGGGAAATTCTTAAAAATACTCCTTTGCAAATAAATATCCTTTAGTGGATTCCTAATTAAAAACTCATAATCTAAGAATCTTGTTGGGTTTATGACTACATCTATGAAGATTAGGAATAAAATCTCCAAAGAATTTCGAGTAATCAAAGGTCTAAGACAAGAACGTGCAATGTTGCCAACATTATTTAATTTTTTTTTAAATAGAATGACAGAAGAAAGGTTTCCAAAGCTGGCGGCTTCTGGTTGGAACAAACGAGAAACGGTCTGTCTTATTTGAAAGGATGATATAGATAAAGCAATGAAGCAAAGAGGATTGCAAGAGGGACAGTGGAATGATGGATTTTATTACAGAGCAAGTGTTGCACATATAATATTAAAGCTATTTTCAGTTAATGTGGTTTAAAAACTTCTTGTGTAACCAACTGAGTGGCAGTGTTAAAGGTAAAAAGCCATAACTCAAACATTAAGCAATATTTCTCATAATTATTTTTGACAATGTACGCTGAATTAATTTAATTAGTTTAAACCACTTATAGAAACATATTTTGTAACTTTAATTTTTTTTCTGATCGTTTCCTGGGAATATTCTAGGTTTTTCGAGAAGTTAAATCAGACGTGCTGGCAACGTTGCAGGGTTTGTTGGCAGTGGTGGTGGCGGTGGCGGTGGCGGTGCTGATGGTTTTGGAGGTGATAGTAAACTTGTTTGTTTAAGAAACACAGAAATTGAAACGTTTACACATCGTTCTCGTGAATTATCACATTTAGGATGTTTTCAGGATGGCCAGTAGTGATGCGCGCAGGGGTGCCCTAGTCGATGGTTCACTGCAACAATCAATATCGTTTATACGAGTACCGTATCGTTATGAGGAGGAAGTACAGGGGTGCCCCATTTGACAGCTGAACATCAATACGATTGTTTTGTAAGTTGATGTTTCTCAGAACGATTGCTTGTAGTAATAAGGGCAGGCTAAGAGATGCCCCTTATTGCTTTCACCGGCACGCAGGGTTGTCCAGATGTGACCTGGATACTGATGCCCCTGTGTGTATTGTGTGTTTGCAGAGATCAGCTATTCAGTGTATAGCGCAACCTCATCAAGCCCCGCAAGGCATGCCGGGATAATATTATACCCCTCCTCTGTGGCACACGATTGAGAAGGGGATTATACCCCCTCCCACCCCTCTCCCTGTTGACCGTTCCAATTGAAGCCATTGTTTCTACATATGCGGTTGTTTAAAGTGACGTCATTTTTACGTCATAAGAAGCGTGCACCTTGTTGGTCACGTGGTCACAATACAAACAGATGCATGTAGTCCGGAGTTTGCTCTGTAAACAGCAGGCGGGGCCTGAGGTAACCACTTGCGGAAAACCAAACTCTGGCCGTTGGTCAGATTCCGCACTACATACAATATCAACTGTGTGTGTGTGTCTTTTATGTGGTGTCCCTGATTATTTGTTGATGCAGAACACACAAAAGTACAACAACGGCAACGAGTTGTTAAAATGTTTGGTTTGCTTTCGAATCAATGTTTTGTGTGTCTGTCTGTGTGAACGCATTAATCTCGAGAAATATTTGATGAACTAGCAGCTGTTTTTGTATGTGCCTCGAAGAATATGTTGTGAAAAGTCAAGTATTGACACTAATCTGATGTCCAACAGTCACAGATACATGAAATGGCAATCAAATATGTCACCATCCACGTCTGCCATCACACCATTTATTTTATGTGGGCTCTCCCCATCCTTAACCACAGCTACATTTATTTTCAGTCGCTAGAGTTCAAATTTCCAACATTTGCTTTTGAATGGATGACCTATGTATATTATTTGGCTCTTAACGATCACGGCTATTCGACTCTCTTTCATTAAGTTATTTGCAACATGTTACAGAAATTATTAAAAAATTGGAAAAGAGCGGCATAATGTTTTGAGATCCCCTGAATCCAAGAAAAGCATTTTTAGAAAAAGTTCCGTGTGTGTGTGCGTCTGTCAGTCTGTGGACAGCATAACTCAAAAACGAAAAGTAGGTTAAAAACCAAAGTTGGTATTTAAGTTTAATGTCTTTCAAGCATGCAACATGAACATTTTAAAGAAAATAGTCCCAGCCTAAACTCCTCTTTACATGAAATATTTTTCTAAAATTTTTATTTTCTTAAAAATGGATTTAACGATTTTGATTAAAATGTCATATATTTGAGATATTTTTATGACAAATAAAATTTGTATTTTGAGTTTTCTGGCTATAGTCCCTGTAGTCGTATTTACTCTGGACGACTTTTGCTTAACTGGTAAACCGTTAGAGATAGACCAAATTATACTATACAAAAAATGTAGATCTTGCTAAAATACACAATTTATGTCTCAATAAATTTTCTTGTAGAGTGAACCATTTCGGAGATATTCCTTGTTATTTGTGGCAGTTTCGAAAAACTTAAAACTTTCGTGAAATGGAACATCGTTGTTCATTTTTTTATATGTTAAGCGGGCAAAGAGAACGGAATCTCAAAGTTTTAAAAGATTTGACTATCGCACAAAGCCTACTGTATTCCAATATTCCCCTTGCACCTACAAGGTAATAAGCAATAAGATAATTTGTACAAATGTTTGTCAACTAACACGAAGAAGATATAGGAATATGAGTTTGTTAGAATCGTTAGTATAAGAGTAGAGAAAGCCATGTGAGTGCAACACATCAGATTTGTTTTATGCTGTAAACCATCTCTTACGAGTATTTTAAGCTATGAAACATAACATTTTAATGTAAGCAAACGCTTCAACTTCAATATTTCAATTGACTGGTAAGAGCATATGTGCCTAGAGAGAGAGTCTGATCTCAACTGTTAAATGAGTAAAAAAGCTAAAAAAGACTACTACAGCTGGAAGTGAAAAGATGAATGTGTTACACTTATAAAATAATTCACTTGAAAATACATAATGTTATAATTGTAATGCTCTTGAAGACAATTAATTAAAATACTTTGGCAGGAATAGCTATATTATATTTGGAATTAGAATATTTATTTAAACCTTTGAAATTCGAGAAATAAATATTTAAAACTCATCTTATAAACAGCTAGATTCTAAAAATAATGATACGAAATATATATGATTCTTATTTGTCTAATTAAAATTTACAGGAGGTGACATAGAACTTTGATAAAATTTTCTCAAATGAAGTCTGAAATTGGTTGAAATTTGAAATTGTTATACACATGATTGGTTGGTTTCAAGCAAGCCACGTATGAGTGGAATAGTCAGAATAATTTCTGCAAAAATACTAGATGAACATTCGCATTACGCCACTGGAACCCTAGCTGGGCTCGTTCGCGGGAACAAAGGAGCATCACACAATGCTACCAACAGCTGTTTCTACCGTATTGATTCCTTAGTCAACCTCTCAAGGCATCTGCAAAAAAAACGTTCAGATTTTTGCCGGGGGCAAAGTTGGCCGGAACATTTTTAAACCACTTGTAGCTCCGAGTATTTCATTTGCCAGTTTTATATAAACAAATAAATAAAGTGACTAAGGTTCTCCTCCGCAGTCACTGCAGAAGAAGGAGGAAAAGAAAAAGAGCAGGCAAGCAGAATGTATAAATGACTTCCTTTCTTTGCTCGTGTGCTGTCTTTTCCTGCCTCCGTATTTCTATCTATCTTTCTCTTTTACTTCCTCTCTTTCTCAGGAATTTTCTCTACATGTAGTATTTTTTATTATTCTTGCTTTACGAAGATGAATAATATATACCTCAAGCATTTGCCGTTTCCAGTTATTTCTTATGCTTACGTAATAACAGGGTTCCAAAATGTAAATATATTTTCACTTCTGAAAATAAATTTCATCATTAAAGGGTCCATTTGGCAATTCTCTATTTTTCAAGCCAATACTTTGAATTTTTGACGAAATATTTGTAGTACCTACAATCAATAACAAAACTCTAAATTTTTAGGTTAGTTTCTTGAGTATTTCCACAGAGAGGGAAAGAGGGAACTGCTTTCCATGTTTTAATTACCTACAGAAAAATCTTCTTGAGGTGACAGATAACTATGTGTAGGAGGTAAAAAAAATGAACGTCACTCAAGCTGCCGCGTGATTGGCCCAGGCCTGAATAAAACGATTAAACTGTGAATGAGATATTTCTGCCTTGTTACAATATTATGCGTGTTATTTAATTTCTAATTTAAGAAACATATAACATTTATTCATCTAATGTTCACCAGCTAAAAGGTTAGGTTATGAAAAGCGTGTTTCCCCCCTACACAATCAAGTCGTAAATAACATGGTGTAGGTGAAAGAAGCGACAGAATATGAAGTTTTATACGGTTGCCAGCACACGTGTCGGTCGGTCCCTTGCCAACTGTGGCTACTGAATCTTGTTACAAACCACAACATTATATACCATCATGACTTTTATTGCTTGTTCGATCACTCCCCTACCCTCCCCTCTCTGTGCACCCCAACTCTGTGTTTGTTGCTGTCCGGAGATGGTTGGTACAAGTGTTGCATTTGTTAAAACATTTGACAACTATCTACCGCATGTTGAGTAGCCTTTAACACCTTCTTGATGGTTGTGTCCGTCAGGACTACAAGGAACCAAGTCTAAATTCAAATGCCAAATTTACATCTCGTAAGTTACGAGGGTCACCAGAGATGAATTGGGACACGGAAAATTGGCCATTGGCATTGTTTGGACACCCCCTGAATAAAAAAAAATTTAGAAAAAGGTCTGTGTGTGTGTGTTTGTGTGTGTGTGTTGTGTGTGTGTGTGTGTGTGTGTGTGTGTGTGTGTGTGTGTGTGTGTGTGTGTGTGGACACCATAACTCAAAAACGTAAAGTCGGTTAAAAATCAAAGTTGGTATTTAGGTTTAATGTCTTTCAAGGATATGACATAAAAATTTTGAAGAAAATAGCCTCACCCTAAACTACCTACATGGCAAATTTTTCGAAAATTTTTTTCTTCACAATGACTAACGATTTTGATTAAAATGCCATATGTTTAAGATATCTGTATGACAAATGAAATATATATTTTGAATTTTCTGCCTATATGCTATGTAGTCCTGTTTACTTTGGATGACTTTTGAATAACTCGTAAAGCATAAGAGATAGCCAAAATCTTACTGTACAAAAAATTTAGATCTCACTAAAACACAATTTATTTCTCAATTATTTTTTGTTGTTGTTGTTGTAGAGTGAACCATATCGGAGATACTCCATGTTAATGTTGTGAAGTACGAAAAACTTAAAACTTTCGTGAAATGGAACATCGTTGTTCATTTTTTTATATGTTAAGCGTTCAAGAACAACGGGATCTCAAAGCTTTAAAATATTTGACTATCGCACAAAGCCTACTGTATTCTAACATTCCTCTTGCACCTACAAGAAAGTAAGCAGTAACAATTTGTACAAATGTTTATCTTAACTAGCACGAAGAAGATATAGGAATAAGGATGGTTAGCACAAGAGTAGAGAAAGTCGTGTGAGTGCAACACAGATTTTTTTCAAGTGCAATGGAGATTCAGAGAGTTCATTTTCTTGTTGTAATTTTGTAGGAATTTAAATGTGGCTTAAATGAATATAGTCGGGGGGGGGGGGGGGGGAGCTTTTGGGGACTATTTTTCGTCACGCGCCTGTGGGGCGGCAATCTCAAAGATGAAGAGAAAAGTGGCAGGCCACAACCGTAGTGATTGACAAAAACATCACCGCTGTGAAAACAAATGAATAGGGAAGATCCAAGACTAACCTATAAGAACATTGTATTGGCAGTAGGGATTAGTTTGCCAAGTGTTTCCAACAATGCTTCATGAACACCTTTGTGTAAATTGCTTCATGACAATGCATCAGCTCACGCCGCTAATTTAACAATGGATCTTTTGCAAGAAACTGAGGCAAAACTATTGACTCATCGACACTACAGTCCCAATCTGGCACAGTGTGATTTCTTCCTGTTGCATAAGGTGAACAACCAACTTCGAGGTCACCAGTTTTCTAGCCCTGAAGCAGCAGATTCTGCAAACAAGAGGAGTTATCTGCAGTGGCAAAACTGAAAGGTGTGGATGCTTCCAGAAGTGGTTCTGAAAGATGAAACGCTGTGTAAATTACCAGAGAAAATACTTTGAGAAACTGCGATAACCAAACGGTTCTAGTTATTCATATTTTAAATTTCAATTCATATCTAGTGACCCTCGTACCAATAAGAAGTAAATCCAAATTCACTAATATTGTCCCACAGGTAAAAAAATGAGCACATGACACCTAACAATGCGACTAACTGTTTAAGTTTCTATGTCATACACTCCGTAATTTGCTTGTAAATATGAAGAATCGCGCTCGGAAGATAAACAAGAGACGTACGAGTAAGGAAAGCCGCAAGAAGCGGTTACTTTATGAAGACGGGTGCTGCAGGAGAACATTACGTTGCCACGCGACAGTCACACAGCTGTGGCACATAAGTACAGTCCGACACAAAAGTGCTTGCTCTTCGTGAAAAAATATTCTGGAGGGCAGAGCTGTTAAAATCGTATGTGTTGCATTCACATGACTTTCTCTACTCTAAAAATGTATAATTACATAACCTCATTATTCTATTTTTTGTTAATCGAAATAAATCTTCATTACATAGTTCCATTTATCTGTGAGTACAAGAAAGATGGAGTAATTTAAAGCGATTTTTAAAACTCCAGTCGTTATGTGACGAATTTCACGTATAATTTCACAAAAGTATAAACATTTAAAAGTTGTCTCCTTAGCGCGCTACTGCTTAGCAAGCTTATAATAAACAATATCGGAAATGCTTAATGCCAAAACAAAAAAGGCACCAATTGTGTCTTCTCTTACGGTTTGCCAATTATACAAAAGGCATTCAGAATGACAGAACCTAAAAGATAACGCGCAGAGAATTCGGGATATACATTTATTCATGTAAATAGCTTGAAATCATATCGATTAATAAGATTTAAATAGAAGAATAAGTTTTTTTTTTACAGAATACCTTGTTGAGGAGTGAGTACAGAATGTAACACAGATTTTGTTTTGATTGCTTCTATAAAAAATTTGATATTCTAATTGTTATAACGTATTTAAAAAGTGCATACAATTTTGGGATTAATTAATTCACTGTGACAATGACTTCAGAAACAAAGTAAAGGTCTCTCAAATTTGTTGTTTGTTTATAGAATACTTTTATCAATTTTCTTACAAATAGAACGAAAAATGCCTCTCATGGCACGTTTAGAATGCATCAGTTAAGATATAATACAGGTTTTGTTATCTCGATAAAAGCAGAAATAAAATATGTCAAACACTGACTCTGAAGATGAGAAATGTTTTAAACCGCTCCATAGCACAGCATTAAACATTATTGGATAAAAGTAAACACATATCAGAGAAGCACATGCTTACTGACTTTTGAGTCGCACTGTACACACATACGTGCGCGATCTTATTAAGGAAGGGTGGAGGGTTTTGATGCAACCCAAATCACTCATATTATAGGATGTAACCCAATAAAAATGCCTCGCCGAGTAGGGAAGAAAAAGACGTAAAGGGAGCAAAATGGGCTTGGTCACGTGACCGCAGATGCTTCCCACCGCCAAGAAAGATGTCTTTTCTGCGCTACGCATCTGTTTGCTAAATGTCAACCAATCATGTAGTGCGTTCTGTGTGGTTCACATGTTTCTTTTTCCAGTTAACACGTTTGTGAATGAACTAACAAATTATTTTTAACAAATGTGTCTTCTTGCAGTATCTATACTTATTATTAATTATTAAATAATCAATGATGCTTTATTTCATATGGCAATCGATAGTTTCGCTTTCAGCTGCGTGGGAATGTCCGCAGATGGCGAGACATTGATTCCTACGTCATTCTTTTGAATGGTGGTTAGCAGTGACAGCTGTATTGTTATCAACTGGTGCAACTTTGATTGGTGGATAGTAGTGTCGTTATGCAGAGGTCCTAACAGGTCCATTACAGGAGTATACAAGTACTACATTATAGAATGGTCGAGAATAAGAGAATTAAAGATTAAACACGTTTTGAACTTTGCTGTGAAATTGATAAAAAGAACAGCTTCTTAAAATTTTAATTCATACTTTTACATGAAATTACACTTTAATACAGTCCATATTTTTGTTTGAAAATTAAATAGATAAATTAAGCAGTTATGCAAAAAATACACTCAGACGCAGTTATTCATAATTTAAAATATATAAATTCTTTTAATGTATAGCTTTCTAGCAACTGTTAGAAATATTAATCTAAGGTAAAATGTAAAAGTACTCACGAACGTAACTCGAGGTACTCTGGTACTCACCTGCAAAACACAGAATATAAAGTTAATTATTTAAAAAGTTTCAAAAAGTTATTACTTTATCCTAAAGCCATTTCCTAAAATACTTTCAATACAGAATTATAGTTTTACATACTTGCTCTTAACAAAACCAGCTATTTTCTGAACCTCAATTATTTAGTTATGTCTATCAGTAATCTAGAAATTAATATATCCTAGGTATAAAGTCAGAAAAATAAAAATGTGGAAATTATGTAATGTTATTTGTTTCTTAGTGTTATTAATACATATTATAAGATTATTATTGTGTTCAGAAAGTTGAAGTATTTTATATTTATACACACACACACACATTATATATATGTGTGTGTGTGTGTGTGTGTGTGTGTGTGTGTGTGTGTGTGTGTGTGTGTGTGTGTGTGTGTGTGTGTGTGTGTGTTGTGAGAAAAAGGTACATGAATTCACGTTTGTGTCTGTGTGTCTCTATGGGTCTGTGTCAGTCTTTGGACAGCATAACTCAAAACCGAAAAGTCAGTTAAAAACCAAATTTTGTATTTGAGTTTAATGTCTTTCAAGGATGCGACACGAAGATTTTGAAGAAAATAGCCCTACCCTAAACTACCCTTTACATGGAAAATTTTTCGAAAATTTTGATTCTCTTGAGAATGGCTCAAACGATTTTGATTAAAATTTCATATGTTTGAGATAGTTTGATGACATATCAAATGTATATCTTGAATTTTCTGGCTATAGCCCCTGTAGTCGTATTTACTCTGGACGACTTTTGCATAACTGGTAAACCGTTAAGGGATAGACCAAATTATACTGTACAAAAATGTAGATGTTGCTAAAATACACAATTTATGTCTCAATAAGTTTTCTTGTAGGGTGAATCATTTCGGAGATATTCGTCATTATGTGTGTGATTTTCGGAAAGCAAACCTTTCGTGAAATGGAACATCGTTGTTCATTTTTTATTTCTTAAGTGTGCAAAGAGAACGGAATCTCAAAGCTTTAAAAGATTTGACTATCGCACAAAGCCTACTGTATTCTAATATTCCCCTTGTATCTACAAGAAAATAAGCAACAAGATAATTTGTACAAATGTTTATCTTAACTAACACGAAGAAGATATAGGAATAAGAGTTTGTAAGAGTGGTTAGTACAAGAGTAGAGAAAGTCATGTGAGTGCAACATATCAGATTTTTTTAGTTGTTTTGTTTCACCGATGGTCATCTTCATCTTAGGGAGGTTTAGAAGGGTCCCGTAAAGGTGGGACTTTCTCAAATAAAGTTGAAATCCTCTGCTCAGTTCTTGCTTATGTCCAATGTATTTTGTACTCATGCACTTCAAAGAAGAATCTTGAGTTCTTAGGGTTCACAACCCTCAAATCCATGCCTTCGTTCCAAATGTCCTCAGTAACACCACTTACGTCATCAGGTATCGAACCCGTCTCCTCTTGAACAGAAGATTGTGCCCCGGGTAAGTCTCGAATAGCTGTCCCCGTCCCAAGCTTCCTCAGGAACACCTCAGATATCGGCGAGTTCCTCCCGGACAGAAGATTGTGCCCCGGGTAAGTCTCGAATAGCTGTCCCTGTCCCAAGCTGCCTCAGGAACACCTCAGAGATCGGCGAGTTCCTCCCGGACAGAAGATTGTGCCCCGGGTAAGTCTCGAATAGCTGTCCCCGTCCCAAGCTGCCTCAGGAACACCTCAGATATCGGCGAGTTCCTCCCGGACAAAAGATTGTGCCCCGGGTAAGTCTCGAATAGCTGTCCCCGTCCCAAGCTGCCTCAGGAACACCTCAGATATCGGCGAGTTCCTCCCGGACAAAAGATTGTGCCCCGGGTAAGTCTCGAATAGCTGTCCCTGTCCCAAGCTGCCTCAGGAACACCTCAGATATCGGCGAGTTCCTCCCGGACAAAAGATTGTGCCCCGGGTAAGTCTCGAATAGCTGTCCCCGTCCCAAGCTGCCTCAGGAACACCTCAGATATCGGCGAGTTCCTCCCGGACAGAAGATTGTGCCCCGGGTAAGTCTCGAATAGCTGTCCCCGTCCCAAGCTGCCTCTGGAGCACCACCACGTCATGAGGAGACCTCGAACCCGTGTCCTCCAGAGCAAAAGGACATACCCCACCCGCTGAGAGAGACATTTAACGTGCCCATTGTCCTGGAGAACATCTGGGTGAACACGACAGACCTCGCCTTTCTCCCTAAGTGTTATTAATTCATCACGTAACTGCGTGACGGACGGACGGACAGACAGTTGCACGGAACCGTGAAATAGTCGGCGCGCTAGTCACCTTTCACTCCCCCCCTTTATACCCCAAAATTTTAATAATAATAGAAATATGGGCCGACCGTGCATTGTGGCCGCATATAATAGATTCTTGTTGTGAACATCAGACATGGCTTTTGTGCCTTCTTTTAATTTATGTCCTTAAAGGGTTTTTTATTCTATTATTCTCTAGTCTTGTTTCTAGACGCAGCAGTTTGTCGCAGATCCTTCACGCCAATGTCACAATACAACATAGTTCAGAATATTTAGGACAGCGCTGGTCAAAAGTTTCATCAAAATAATTTGTCTACTCCCACAACAACAATATAGTCTGTAACAATCACACCACTTCCTCTACTCTTGCACTAAACATTCCTACAAACTCTTATTTCTATACATTCTTCATGTTAGTTGAGATAAACATTTGTACAAATTATTTAATTGCTTATTTCCTTGTAGGTACAAGGGGAATATTAGAATACAATAGGCTTTGTGCAATAGTCAAGTCTTTTAAAGCCGTCAGATTCCGTTCTCTTTGCACACTTAATATTTAAAAAATGAACAACGATGTTCCATTTCAAGAAAGTTTTTAAGTTTTCCGAAACTCACACACATAAGAAATACCTACGAAATGGTTCAGTCTACAAGAAAATTTATTCAGACGTAAATTGTGTACTTTAGCAAGATCTACATCTTTTGTATAGTATGATTTGGTCTATCTCTAACGGTTTACCAGTTATGCAAAAGTCGTCCAGAGTAAATACGACTACAAGGGCTATAGTCAGAAAACTCAAGATATACATTGCATTTGTCATAAAAATATCTCAAACATATGACATTTTAATCAATATCGTTAGAGATATTTTCAAGAAAATCAAATTTTTGAAAAATTTTCCATGTAAAGGGTAGTTTAGGGTGGGGCTATTTTCTTCAAAATCTTCGTGTCGTATCCTTGAAAGACATTAAACCTAAATACCAACTTTGATTTTTAACCTACTTTTCGTTTTTGAGTAATGCTGTCCACAGACACAGACACACACACACACACACACACACACACACACACACACGCGCACACACACACACACACAGACACAGACACACACACACGCGCGCGCGCGCACACACACACACACACACACAGAAACACACACTCACGGACCTTTACCTAAATATGCTTTTTTGGGTTCAGGGGGTCTCAAAACATATTTCCGGTGATATCTCGACATCGAATGTTTGGGTGGAATACAATACTTCCTCTATTTTCCAGCGGAGAAAATATAACGGAAAAGCCGGTTAAAACCAAATTTGCTACTTAAGTTTACAACCTTTCAAAGATGTGACACGAAGATTTTGAAGAATACCCCTTCACCCTAAACTACCCTTTAGGTGGAAAAGTTTTTTCCAAAACTGATTTTCTCGAAAATGGTTCTTAATGGTTTTTATTAAAACGCTATATATTTAGCGTATTTTTATAGTAAATGAAACTTATATTTTGAGCTTTCTGCCAACAGCCCATATAATTCTGTTTACTCTCGATGACTTATGCATAACTGGTAAACTGTAAGAGATAGACCAAATCTTAATATACACAAAATTTAGATCTTGCTAAAATACACAATTTATGTCCGAGTAAATTTTTTGTAGGGTGAACCATTTCGGAGATATTCCTTGCTATGTGTGTGAGTTTCGGAAAACAAAAACTTTCGTGAAATGGAACATCGCCGTTCGTTTTCTAATTGTTAACCGTGCAAAGAGAACGGGATCTCAAAGCTTTAATTGTCGGTCTGGGTGGCTCAGTTGGCTAAACACTGAGCTACTGATCCCAAGGTCGCGGGTTCAAACCCGGCCCAGGCCGATAGTTTTTAAGTGTGCTTAAAAACGACAGTTCCATGTCAGTAGATTTACTGGCATGTAAAAGAACTCCTGCGGGACAAAATTTTGGCACACCGGCGACGCTGATGTGATCCTGGCAATTGACAGCGTCGTTAAACAACAAAATAATTTTAATTTTTTAATTTCAAAGCTTTAAAAAAATTGACTGTCGCACAAAGCCTACACAAAGCACAAGTCCCGTTGCACCTACAAGAAAATAAGCAATAAGGGCAATTTCTGAAAATGTTTATCTCGACTAACATGAAGATAGAGAAATAAGTGTTGGTGAAAATAGTACAAGAGTAGAAAAAGCAGGGCGGCGCCGTGGTCGAGTGTCTACCACCTAAGCGGCCCGGTTTCAATCCCAGGGAGCCGCAAGTGGTATTTGTGGTGGACGAAGCGGCGTCTGGGCGATTCTTCTCTGGATTCTCCGGTTTCTCCCGCCACTCATTACACCGATTGTTCTATTACAACCTTTCCAATAATTGATTTGGCCTGCATTTCATATCATCCTCTTCCTCACTACCATACCTGTTGCTTGGCTGACCTCCCGGTTCCAGGTCTTCACTCTGTCCGGTCCATAGCTTCTTGTGCTCCCTGACAGACACGGACTTGTAAGCTCTAGGGTGTAATTCCTACATAAGGGAGGGTAACTAGGTAAAGAAAAAAGAGTAGAGAAAGTAATATGAGCAATACATCAGATTTTCACTTCTCATCGCTTCATTTTGGACCATAACTTTTGAAACATGCTGTATATGTGGATATTAGACGTGATCGGTGTTTTGCCCACACAAAGACCAGATTGTAGATCGCTCGAATTTCGATTTTAGAGTAGAATTGGAAGCTGCAGTCACACTAGCTGCGTTTGATTAAAGGAGACAATAACAAACAATACACGGTAGCAATCTTCCTTCAAAGTGGATTAAAAACGGTTCGCCTTTGTAAGGGATATATCGGAATTTGGCGGAACAAACAAAAAAAGCCCCAGCTATAATTAAAACATCAATCAAATGACGTCACCTTGTATTGACAAGAGCTGAAATATAATTGGATAATGCTTTCAACCCACATACAATAATGCTAAACCGTAGGCAAAAATCGGTTGAATGCACTATTGCACGTGGTAGGCAAGAAAGGGTCATGGGAACACTATAGCTCCAAATATATCGAAATGTTACCACTGTGGGGAAAATAACAACACAAGTGTGTGGGCTGGAAGTGTATGCCAGTTTTAATAGAATCAATCGCTAAACTGGACAAATTTACGCACATATTTCTACTTTTGCCGTTAGGTTGAGGAAATTGGTGAAGAATAATTTATAGCACACATAAAATATTCTAGAACACTCTGATGTGGTGTACTCACATGGTTTTCTCTGCGATCTAAAGGTAGGAAAAGCCTAACATAACCTTATTTTGGAATGCTTTCAAAGAGAGCTGTTTTAACATCTAAGACAACCAGTCCCACACTGGAAGCTGAAGAAATGTATACGTACTACCGTAATGTGCCCTATGATATGCAGATTACAGTTCTTCCCCAAGTCCCCCTACATAGAAAGAAATTAAGCAGATGTCTCGTCTTGCCTGTTCTGCCCCGTGTTACCCTGAGTCCAGTTCTTCCCCAAGTCCCCCTACGTAGAAAGGAGTGAAGAAAGTCTCTCGTCCTGCCTGTTGTGCCCCATGTTCCCCTGAGTCCAGTTCTTCCCCAAGTCCCCCTACGTAGAAAGGAGTCAAGAAAGTGTCTCGTCTTGCCTGTTGTGCCCCGTGTTACCCTGAGTCCAGTTCTTCCGCAAGTCCCCCTACGTAGAAAGGAGTCAAGAAAGTGTCTCGTCCTGCCTGTTGTGCCCCATGTTCCCCTGAGTCCAGTTCTTCCCCAAGTCCCCCTACGTAGAAAGGAATGAAGGAGATGTCTCGCCCGACCATGTTTACTGCTAGCCAGGATTACACAGCCGTTGACAGCTTCACTATCTCGCAGCTTAGTGTCAGATTGAATGTTGTATCTAATTACCGACGGTTGAGTAAATTATGTTCCAAACAGTGCAGCCAACGTCAGTTCTGCTCCTGCAACTTCACTGTGCATGTCCTTAGAACCGCCGCGCGCGCCATCTATGTTCCAGTAGCTTATCTATTAGTCGTATTATACCGAGAGAAGAAGTGAGTGACAGTGAGAGAGTCTGTATAATGTGATGAAAATTGGCAAATCTAAATGCTGTTTTTCATACAGAAGGTTTATATGCTATCCATTTTACCCTGCAACATTCCCATGATTTTCTCTACTCACTTTTCTTTCACCTACACATTCACATGCCCTTCTCTACTTGCTCTTCAACGAAGAATCGATGTCAGGATTGCTAGGCAAGTCTTACGACACCTGAGCTAGAAACGTCTGATGTGTTATACTCACATGACTTTCTCTACTCTTGTACTAACCATTCTTACAAACACTTATTCCTTTATCTTCTTCGTGTTAGTTGAGATAAGCATTTGTACAAATTATCTTATTGCTTATTTCCTTGTAGGTGCAAGAGGAATATTAGAATACAGTAGGCTTTGTGCGATATTCAAATGTTTTATAGCTTTGAGATTCCGTTCTCTTTGCACGTTTAACATATAAAAAAATGAACAGCGATGTTCCATTTCACGAAAGTTTTGTTTTCCGAAATTCACACACATAACAAGCATTATCTACGAAATGGTTCATTCTACACGAAAATTTATTCAGACATAAATTGTGTATTTTAGCAAGATCTACATTTTGGTATAGTATGATTTAGTCTATCTCTAACGGTTTACCAGTTATGCAAAAGTCGTCCAGAGTAAATACGACTACAGGGGCTATAGCCAGAAAATTCAAGATATACATTTCATTTGTCATAAAAATGTCTTAAAGCTATGACATTTTAATCAAAATCGTTACAGCCATTTTCAAGAAAATCAAAATTTTCGAAAAATTTTTCATGTAAAGGGTAGTTTAGGGTGGGGCTATTTTCCTTAAAATCTTCTTACTGCATCCTTGAAAGACATTAAACTTAAATACCAACTTTGGTTTTTAACCGACTTCTCGTTTTTTAGTTATGCTGTCCATACACAGACACACACACACACACACACACACACACACACACACACACACACACACACACACACACACACACACACACACACACACGGAGTTTTTTCTAAAAATGCTTTTCTTGGATTCAGGAGGTCTCAAAACATATATTTCCGGTGAAATTTGACATTGAATTTTTGGGTGGAATACAATACTTCCCCTACTTACTAGTAGAGAAAGCAAAAAATAATCAGATCCGGTTTTAATCAGCATAACGATGTTTATAATGTTAGGATCGCATAAAATTAATATAACAATAAACAATCAAATTTCAACTTTTTTATTGTAACTTTCCCTTCGGGAAGTTGGATCTTTTTAAAAAAAAAATATTATTTGTTGTATTTCGATATTTTATTGCATTATGTTGGTTTCAAGTCTATTCACCTGTATAATTCCTATATATATAGCAATTTAGAACGAACACACGATATTCTCAAGTGTTTGAGCATAAATAAATGCATAAGTATGAATTTATTTCTATACAACTGCTTCCTGGCTCGTCTGTAATAAAATATGGAGATTTTAGTGGCCAGGAAAACGATCAACCATGCCCAATTCTTACTTCTGTGCTGCATTTGACGTTCCCGACAGAAATATACAAAAGTCTTAATAGTTTCTAACTACAACTCATTAGCTAATAGCTTCCTCTCCCACAAGTGACATGGGAACAGAATGGGCCAATTACCGTCAGCTTGTCTTACGATAAAAATTGCGTCTGCCATCTGCCCGTAAAATAAACCGCAAATTAAATGTCATTATTGAAGTGTTCCTTTCTTTTCATTGAAGCTGATGTTCGTATACACAAAAAGAATAATTGAAGGTATGTGCGTAAAAGCGGTCTAACCCACACTTTTTTAAAACTGAGAAAAATAGAGTTTTGTATATGTTGGAAAAAAAATATTAGTTGACACATGTGGCAAACTTTATTTGAGTTAGGGTTAAAGGACACACCTCAAACTTTTTTTAATGCAGTTATAAGAATATTAAATTACTTTTATTAAACTTATAAAAGAAAACAGTAGTAAAAAAGAAACACTCATTCTAAATAAAGCATAACTTTGACTACATACATTTTAATTCTTAACAAAAAAGCATCCTTGCACATTAAAATAATCTACATTTATTACATTACTACCTATTATAAAAATTAGCCCTTGAAAATATATTCCAAATAGTAACAGAAATGCTCTTTTACAAATTTGTGTATCTACCTCATCCACAATAACTCTGTAAACTAATGACGTTTGCCTCCTACCATTCTCAGGCTCATCAGTATATCTGCGCTTAACACCCCTGATTTCTACACAGCCAAATATGTACGTGTTTTGTAAATCATGATTTCCCAAACTCCAAAATTCCATAAAAAGTTTTTCCCGGTCATTGCAAGGAAGTATTTCAAAACACTTTCTTCGACAAGCACAGTCTGGGCCGATTTTTTTCTTTAGCTTCATATCCCCTTTTTTTGTAGTGTATGCTTCACCATTATTTAATTTCTTCTTTATTATTTCGCGCTTCCACTTATCATGGTTGCTTTTCCTCTTGGAATAGTCACCACCACACTTTTTTTCACTCATTTCATGTCTATCTTCTTCACAAACCATGCTGCATGACGCCATTTTCCTTGTTTACCACTTTTGCCAGACTGATCAACATGATGCGTTCATTTCTCCCTAAGATGCAGGTCTTAAAGGCTGTATAAAATACATATTTGCTATTTAATAAAGTAGTGTTTGTAATAATTATCAATAAAATATAATAGAATAATGAATTGAAACTCATAAGGAAGCACTATAATAAATGAGAATCTGCATAATAAGTAACTGACAAAATTAAAAGGTTGGCAATCCTACCCTAGTTCCTTTCTCCTGTTTTTAGACCATTTATGCGCTTCAAAAGATGAGCTAAACCAGATCGCAAGAAATAGAAGTCATTATATATAGTTCAAATCAAACTTTTGGATGTTAGACCTCCCATAAACTGTTAGTGCTTGTTCCAAACAAGAGATTGCAGCACTAATGAGATTTTTTTTTATTTTGAGGGTTAGACCGTTTTTACGCACATACCTTCAATTGACTGTCGGCATGGTCGCGTGCATGTGTAACTTAAATGTACCCCATTAGTAATACACTACTATATCAAAAACATACCTAAATGTGCAATGTTTACCAACATGTGGTCGGGGTTTCATGAACTTCATAAGGTAAACTATCTTCTGTCCCTATTTACTCTTTTTTCGCTACAAAAGGACAATCCACAAAGTAAATGTATAATTAAGAATATTAAAATATATAAATATGGACTTACAACGGCTTTATAAACAACGAAATAAACCAATATCACAAGTAAACCAGGAAAATTGCACCAATGTAGGACCAAATGACAAGTATTTCAACTGTTCAAAGTAATAAAAAATGACACACGAAATACACAGCCATCTAGCGAATATACGAAAAACTCTATGAAGTAAACATGTTCTGCCTCTACTCACTCCGTATTTTGCCACAAAAGTAAATTTATAGAACGACGGATATTAAAACATACAGAAGTACATTTAAAACTAAGAAATGAATCAATATCATAAGTGCACTAGACAAATTGTGCCAAACAAATGCTCGGAGCAGTAGGTATTTCAACCGCTCAGAATATAAGAAATGACACACGAAACACACTGCCATCTAGCGAACACACGAGAAAGCTTGTCAAAGTAGGCTACAACGAAGGTATAATTGTCCGCGTAGTTTAAAAAAGAAATATTAAAAGCATGCGTGTATTAGAACGTGTGGGCGTGCCCAGTTATAATACAGTATTTTAATCGACACAACGCTTTAAAAATAACATTAAAAACATGCGTTTCGCTTTCTCGAACCTTCTAAAAATTTAAACTAATTTAAAAAATAAACCAAAGTCTCAGTATAATACAGAGATCTTGGGTAAAATATTTTGGATTGGTGTCATGAATGTTTGCAAGGAACATGAACATTTTTTCGTTCTAAAAAACAAATTAATTTCGTCGTAACAATAGTATAATAGTTCCTTAAGACATACACTTCAAGGGGACACTGATTAATTACTTGCTATTAAATTAAATACACGATTAGCAACATTAATAATATAAAAATCGAAATAAAATCAATATTACTATATTTTACATGGTATTTGCTTATTAAACTAAGTTAGCCATGATTATTCTATGACGCCCTAGCAAGTTGCACAAGTCGCCTAGTGGGTAGATGACTTGTAAATATTAAACTTGCATAATCAGTGCTCACTATAAAGGAATTTACGTCCATCATTATCATCGTATCAGTTTCCACCACCCTATTGATTATATGTCAAGAAACTGCATCTCTTGACTTTTGACTTGCTCATGTGTATCACAAGAGCTCAAATATCCTAATTAAATTTGATTGATTGGAGGATTTCCAGTGGGCGTTACTCCATTGGAACTGGAAGCAGAGATGTTCCAGAGTCTCTCGTCATATACATACATGTAAATGCTGTATTTGTTTTCTTCTCTTTCTTTCTTGTTTTTCTCCTCTCTCTCTCTCTCTCTCTCTCTCTCTCTCTCTCTTTTGGACTGATTGTTATGAAATACGTGTGTGTGTGTGTGTTTAAGTTGATTTGAGAATAGTTTAGATACGATAGAAAATATTTTTAATTAATTAATTTGTGTGTTTTTCATCTCCGGGTGGTTTAAATTCACAACTGGATCCGGTAGAGAGCGCTGCTATCTCGTTTTAGAAACTTCTTTGGCATGTTAGACCTGGTTATTGGTACTGCGATCGGACTCTAGTATTTTCTTTTTCTTTCTTTTTTTTTTCTTTTTTTTTTTTTTTTTTTTTTTTTTTTAAATTTTATTACTCGCTCTTCAAAATAGAATTCATAGAATTGGTATACGATTGAAATATAAATGCAACGTATTACATTCACATGGTTTTCTCTACGCACTTTCCTTTTACGAAACACAACATTGCTTCCTGTGCTTCTAATTCTACATGCAATTTATCGTACATAATTTTTTATATGTTTGAAAGAAAAATGCACCTTATTACATTCACACAGTTTTCTCTACTCATTTAGTTTATGTAAAAGAAACCATATGTATTTCTATTGCCACTCTTTTACAATTGATACAGTCTTCTATATTATCGAGATAGAAATGCATCGTATTACATTCATAGGATTTTCTCTACCCTTTTTTCTTCCGGTGGCATTTGTGGTAGTTTAAAAGTGCCTATCCATAGTGTCTCCCATGCGTTTTTATTTATTTAGCTTATTTTTATGTATGCTAAGTAATATTTTTAAATACCTTCAAGGAAACACAAGGCTATTGGACAAGTACAACCTAAGCCCGAAAGATTTTGGGATAAATCATCAAACCAATGGCAACACCGGGTGGTATAATTGAAATGGTAATGGAAATGGATAAAGAAATCAAATTTTTAAATGTAGCAAGTTAAACGTCATAAGTGGTGCGAAGCAAATGTTATAAACCAGCCTTGCACGTAGCCGAGTTAGGAGTTTCGCGGGAAACTAGGTTAAAGGTATCGGTGGCTGAAAACGAAATCTGCTCCCTAAAACTCGGAAACACCGCAGCACGGTAACAGGTCTGTAATTTAATGCTATTGGCCGGTATAATGGTTTCCTGTTTCGATTTCTGATGACAGGAAATTCTCCAACGCTTTGGAGAATGCAGAAAAAACGCAGAGCAATATCCGGCCGTATGTGCAACTTTGTTAATGAAATGAATATCGACCTAACACTTTGACCACAGAAACAGTGTTACAACTCGCGCCAAAAGTCGTGCAACAGAAACGGAAAAACGCTACAGCCCAGAATATAATATGCTCTTCCATGTACAACCTTAAAAGCTGAAGCCACTTCTTACCTAAGCCCTCGAAAATTATAACAACACGCTAAACAGAGGCGTTAGGAAGTCAGACTTCAATTGTTAAATCAACAACGAAGAAAGGACAATATTTTGCTTGCGAATTGTGATTAAGTGTTGAATGTTGAGTGTTAAACTGATAAGGAGAAATAAAACATATAAACATTGATGCACTGCCGCGTCCTAGATATAAGAAAAAGTTATCTAGCTCTCCGACTTTCCAGACTGAAGCTACGCCGAGGTCGAAACTTAAACCAGCTATAAAAGTAAATAGAGCCGCTAAGTCTCATGTCAAAATTGGCAGACTCTCGCTTCGGAGAAGCATCTAATGCTGAAATAGAATGAATAATTGGAAGAGGAAAACCTCGTAACACAGAATACAACACGAAATGTGTTTGGAATCAGTTTGAGTGCGTGCGCAGGTAGGAAACTAGGTCAGTGCTCTTGCAGGCTGGACCAATGGACGCTGGTGTATGTATACCTTTTTTATATTTATTTTAAAAAGTTAGTAATTAAAGTACAGCATTTAAATAACATTTGTCACCAACTGCATCCTATAAATAACTGAAAAAATGTGTATTACAAATTATAATCGATTAACAATCAACTCAGTTCAACTTGACAACTGTGTCTTTGACAATTTTTGGAATAGTTCATTTTTAGACAAGAAAGGTTGTTTCTTAATACTAAAGCTAAAGTGATGTTTATTTCTGTTCTAACAAGAGACGGTCGAAATACATGTTATTCTTGGGTTTCGTTTTCCTCAACTCGCAGTGTTCTGTAAGTCGATCTATACTAATCGAAATTAATATATTGAAAGAGCGAAGACTTGCATTTTTTACTGCTATTATGTGAGATACAACGGTCTTAATGGTTGTAACTACATGGAAGGAAAATGACTTTGTCTACTCTTGTACCAATTATTCTTACAAACTCTTATTCCTATATCTTCTTCGTGTTAGTTGAAATGAATAGTTACAAAAATTATCTTATTGCTTATTTCCTTGTAAGTGCAAGAGGAATATTAGAATACAACAGGCTTTGTGCGATAGTCAAATGTTTTAAAGCTTTGAGATTCCGTTCTCTTTGCACACTTAACATATAAAAAAATGAACAACGAAGTTGTATTTCACGAAAGTTTTCTGAAACTCACACACATAAAAAGGAATATCTCCGAAATGGCTCATCCTACAAAAACCTTATTCAGTCATAAAAGCTGTATTTTAGCAAGATCTATATTTTTGGTGTAGTATGATTTGGTCCATCTCTAACGGTTTACCAGTTATAGAAAAGTCGTCCAGAGTAAGTACGACTACAGGGGCTATAGCCAGAAAATTCAAGATATACATTTCATTTGTCATACAAATATCTAAAACATATGACATTTTAATCAAAATCGTTAGAACCATTTTCAAGAAAACCAAAATTTTCGAAAAACTTTCCATGTAAAGGGTAGTTTAGGGTGGGGCTATTTTCTTCAAAATCTTCGTGTCGCATCCTTGAATGACATTAAACTTAAATACCAACTTTGGTTTTTAAGCAACTTTTCGTTTTTAAATTATGCTGTCCAGAGACACACACACGGACGTTTTTCTAAAAATGCTTTTTTTTTTTTATTCAGGGGACCTCAAAACATACTTCTGGTGAAAAGGCGTTCCTTTCGTTAGACAGTTGCAAGTCGCACAGTTACTTTAGCAACTACTCAATGGAATGTGTGGGTTCAGGAGTAGGGAAGTTCCAATTACAACAACACCATAAGGATCATTAAGAAAGATACTGAAAGCTTGCTCCGTCTAATCTAATTCGTCAAGCGATATAATCAACTCACAAGTAATAAAAAAGGCGGGAACTGCGATTTCTGACCCACCCCCGTACCCTACCCTCCCTACCCTCGGTCGATATTCTATCCATGGGGCAAGTTAAATTTGTTAACGAACGACAAGAGCTCGACAAAGGGGTAAAGAATGCGAAGCAATGGTGCGTAGTCGATAGTGAAGGGAGTTCGATATATCGTACAGTGCTGCTTTCACGGAGTTTTACTTCATTACACATTATCTGTAATGAAACATACGGGCTTTAAGTAGGCAGTAGTGGCGGCGGCGGCGGTCGTTATCGGGCATGTGCTAGGCCTGTCTGCCTGAGAGGTCAGTCATTGTCTGCCTCAGGAACAACATACCGTGAATAACCTCTACCACTCTACGTCATTGTTGCCTAGAAATGAGGCATTTTTCACTGCTTTTGTTTTCGAGTGGTCAATGTGCTATCCGGTTCGGTTCCCGACTGCTGCTACTGCTTGGGAATTTTTCTTTAATTAAAACCGTTTTCAGAGTCAGAAAGTGTAAATGACGTGAATCAAAAATAAACATTGCTAAAGTCCCAGTCGACGATATGACCCCAATAGTGTATTTTATCGAACCCTTAGTTTAGGTATGATGAACTGAGAGTATTCGCAATTAAACGCATACAGTACAGTCGTTCCATTTGTGCTCGTACACAATAAATTTACACATTGCGTGTTTTTCATTTCAATCTGAGCCATTAGCTCCTGTCCTCTATCCCTTTTTCTGTTGGTATTGAGTCCACACTAACTTCACGGTGCAACGCACAGCGTTTGTTTCTCCTGTTGTCGCATTATCAAACGTTATCCCATAGTTGCCATTACTTATCAAATGAGCCTCGTATATTTGTATAGTATTACTTAAAAAAAACCAAAATCAATAAGTACGACTAATACATCGTTTAAGTACCTAACTGCTGAAAAAAAGAATGGTTGTACTCCTAAAGCATTCTTACCACACGAAAGCAACGTTAGCGAAAGCTAAGACAAGAGTTTGATCCATAACTTTCAATCAGAAATAGTAGAAAGCTGAGAAAACAGCACCACTTCAAAAAGAAACAAGAAATTTTCCACTACATATAAGATAATGACGTGGAACTGCCTTGCCGTTACTTAGCAACGCATCGTACGTCTTTACAAACAAGGGGAAAAATAAATGGCATGCGAAATTCGTTGCTAGGATGTTGAAATGACGGTCGTTAGTCCTAAAAGCGCAAATTCTACAGTGAGTGCTTAAATGGTGATGAACAGGATAAAGTGAAAACTTTAATAGAAATTTTGCCTGAAGGTGTGTTCTTGGAGACTACTCACCCGATTAATAATGGATTTTTATTGGCATAGACTATTGCAGTCATGTGAACCCAAGCGCAATTTCGTGGCAGTACCCGTGGACATACGGCGCTCTTAGACAGGTAGCGGCGGCGTTAGGCAGTCAACAAAACGGGTGTACAAATGAACTGAAAATACCTTCCTTCTTGTTTGTTTCAAAAGTACCTATTTATATCAATTTCGTTATTATAAGGTTCTAATATGAATTACAATAATACAGTAGAGCCCCGCAAATTAAAATTAGAATTTAAAAATCTGATATCTCTTATTCCTATATCTTCATCGTGTTAGTTGAGGTAAACATTTGCAGAAATCACCTTATTGCTTATTTCCTTGTAGGTACAAGGGGAACATTAGAATACAGTAGGCTTTGAGCGATAGTCAAATGTTTTAAAGCTTTGAGATTCTGTTCTCTTTGCACGAGTAATATATATAAAAAAAATGAACAACAATGATCCATTTCACGAAAGTTAGTTTTCCGAAGCTGACAAAAATAACAAGGAAAATCTCCGAAATGGCTCACTCTACCAAAAACTTTATTCCGACATAAATTGTGTGTTTTAGTGAGATCTACATTTTTTGCAGATTAAGAATTTGTCTATCTCTTACGGTTTACGAGTTATTCAAAAGTCATCCGGAGTAAACAAGACTACATAGGTTCTAGCCAGAAAATTGAAAACATACATTTCATTTTTCATACAAATATCTTAAACATATGAAATTTTAGTCAAAATCGTTAGAGCCATTTTCAAGAAAATCAAAATTTTCGAAAAAGTTTCCAAGTAAAGGGTAGTTTAGGGTGGGGCTATTTTCTTCAAAATCTTCGTGTCACATCCTTGAAAGACATTACACTTAAATACCAACTTTGGTTTTTAACCGACTTTTCATTTTTGAGTTATGCTGTCCACAGACTGACAGACACACACACACACACACACACACACACACACACACACACACATACACACAGACACACACACACTCACACACACACACACTAACAGAGAAAAACACGGACCATTTTCTAAAAATGCTTTTTTTGGATTCAGGAAGCCTCAAAACATGTATTTCCGGTGAAATCTCGACATCGAATTTTTGGGTGGAATACAATACTTCCCCTACTGTACGTAATAGAGAAAGTAAAAACTCATTGAAAATGCCATGGAATAGAAATGGTCGCTGAACTCCACCGAGATTGCAAGGAAAACAAAAGCTGGTTAAATTTTATCCCAAGCCATGATGCAGCTGCAAAACAGGCGACCAGGTTTAAACAGCGACTTTCCATTCTGTTTTTAACGATACGAATAATTGTGCTCGTGTGTTATATTATGCTATAGATATGAATGTACTGAAATAGTTTCAAAACTTGCACTTAAAAGTCATTAAGAAAGCCTTCGTTTATTTCTTTACTACTAATGTTGAAATCAAATTCTTTTGCAGGGCATGCAACATAACTGTATTAGGAGAGAAAAATATTAATACTAGAAATCAATGAACCAATATTTTATAATTAACAACCGAGATAATTACTTTCGCTCCTAGGTATAGTATTATATTCCACACAAAAATTCGATATCGAGATTTAACCTCAAATATACGTTCTGAGATTCCCTGTATTACAAAAAGCATTTTTAGAAACAGTTCTGTGTGTGTGCGTGCGTGTGCGTGTGCATGTGTGTGTGTGTGTGTGTGCGTGCGTGTGCATGTGTGTGTGTGTGTGTGTGTGTGTGTGTGTGTGTGTGTGTGTGTATTGTTCTCCAAACTGTTATCCGTTGAATCGATACTTTACTCGAAAGAAACATCTGAAGAATACTCTTGTGGTATAATACCTTATCCACAGCGCTACTCTGACGTTTTTGCACGAAGAACTAACTCCACAACGTTTGTCTTAAAGAACACAATGCTTCACACAAAAGAAAACGCCAAGTGTCACCATTTGACTGTCGCCGCATTTGACCGCCTGAATTCCTTGAAAGTTTCGGCGTTTGCAAGCCACAAATACATAACTCTTTCCTGTGCAACATTTCAAACCCTCGCTTCCCATTGCCGTCATCTTTAATTGCATTAACGCACATTTTGACATTCTGTCATGCCGCATTTCTTTTGTTTTACGTGAGGTACAAGATTAAACACGTTCATTTTTTTGTAGCGCGACACAGCGTTGCTGCCACCCCAAGAGTAATTAATGCACGAGTCATAAGTTGGCCCCCCTGTCTCATCATTCCAGCGCTAAGGAAGGTAATTGATGACGTGTAGGTGGAATTGCTGGCCCCCTTTATGATTCTCATGATGTATTATCCGATCGATAATGTTGGTCAAGGAACGCGCCACCTAAATATGAGCACTGGCAAATGTTTCTTCTACACACACTTAACTTAGTTTACTATGCATAGTTTAACTCTATAATGGAATATGGAATTTTACTGTGGAACAATTCAATAGAGAGTAAACAAGTATTGTTCATACAAAAGAAGGTTATAACAATTATTTCCAACATCCATAGCAGACACTACTGCAAAGATATTTTAAGAAGGCTGAAGATAACTCTACCCTGCATGTATATATCCTTTAACCTAAAATTCTTCATATGCAGTCGATCTACAACTACAACTTTGACAAATTCAATGCTTTTAAAATTGCTGTTAAAGAATACCTATGCCCAAAATCATTTTACTCTGTACTAGATTATCTGAATAACAAATTATCCTGTTAATGCTTATGTAGCTTTGTAAGTAGTTTCTGTTTTAGTGACAAATCACTGTTAATTACATTTGATGCCTGCTCGATAGCTACTTAAATCGATATGTATTGAACAACTAACAAAAGATGTCGCTCATTGCTAATTATATAACTGAATAATGGAACGTGGCAGCAAAAGTCAATGGAAGTTTAAAATTTATGTTTGTAAATATACATTATGTTAGTCTTATAACTACAGGGAAGATTTGATTGTATTTGTTAATTATTTCTGCTTTGTTTTTTTTTATACCAATATATGTTTTTATCCTATTTCTATTAACATGTTATGTTCATGGGCCACTATGGGCACTTGTGAACTCGCTGAACAAAATCTAGCTAATCTAATCTTGGGCATTCTTAGCTTGATAAATTTATCCAAGCATTTTAAAAGGTTTATAAAGGATACAGCTTATTCCAAGATATGATCACGATTTGTATCTATCTCACCTTTATGCACCTTTTTCTAAACGTCCTATTTGTGTTTCCGAACTCTGAAAACGCGTATTTACAGTAAAATGTTATATCGTATTTGGTGGTACACTATAATAAAAATCCGAAAGTATAATACAACGATCATTATTCTCAACTAATCATAAAAAGTGGTTTCAAAGTTTTCGATTTACAGAGATTTAAAAGGTGTTATATTTGAAATATAGTTCAGAAAAACGACAAAGATTCAAAAGAAAGTTTAAATTTTAACATATGAAACAATTCACCATAACGGAAGATAAATTATTTTGAAGAAAAAATTTGAATACCAGAACACATAAAAATAAATTCATGGTTAAGTAAGACGAACTTGCGATGAACATATGGTTAAACTGGCTTAAACATTATAAAATGAGAAATTTTCAATGGCGCATTCCTTCAAACATGTATGAAACAATTGAACATGCATACCTTACCTTAACATTAAGAAATTCACAACTCACACATTAGTGAATACGTTATAAAACTTACACCATCAGATAATGATAAAATCTACAAGAACTTGGGGAATTGGGCATTTATATTCATTTACCTTCTCTACTGGTAAGTAGAGGAAGTATTGTATTCCACCCAAAAATTCGATGTGGAGATTTTAGCGGAAATATATGTTTTGAGGCCCTCTGAATCCAAAAAGCGCATTTTTAGAAAAAGGTCCGTGTGTTTGTGTGTCTGTCTCTCAGTCTGTGGATAGCATAGCTCAAAAAGGAAACGTCAGTTAAAAACCAAATTTGGTATTTAAGTTTAATGTTTCTCAAAGATGCGAAAAGAAGATTTTGAAGAAAATAGCCCCACCCTAAACTACCCTTTACATGTAAAATTTTTCGAAAATTTTTATTTTCTTGAAAATATCTCTAACAATTTTGATTAAAATGTCATATGTTAGAGATATTTTTATGACAAATGAAATGTATATCTTGAATTTTCTGACTTTAGTCCCTGTAGTCGTATTTACTCCGAACAACTTTTGCATAACTGGTAAACCGTTAGAGATAGACCAAATCATACTACACAGAAAATGTAGATCTTACTTAAATACGCAATTTATGTCTCAATAAATTTTCTTGTAGGGTGAACCATTTCGGAGATATTCCTTGTTATGTGTGTGAGTTTCGGAAAACTTAAAACTTTCGTGAAATGGAACATCGTTGTTCGTTTTTTTTATATGTTAAGTGTGCAAAGAAAACGGAATCTCAACGTTTTAAAACATTTGACGATCACACAAAGCCTGCTGTATTCTAATATTCTCCTTGCAGCTACAAGGAAATAAGCAATAAGATAATTTGTACAAATGTTTATCTTAACTAACACGAAGAAGATATAGGAATAAGAGTTTGTAAGAATGGTTAGTACAAGAGTAGAGAAAGTCATGTGAGTGCAACACATCAGATTTTTTTTCAAATGTATCACCGTTATTAGATAAGAATTCCACTAAGTAAACCAGAGAATAAATCTGATAATAACACTATCTTAACATGTCCTATTTATTGTAGGACTAAACATATATTACAATCATTCGGTATGTTCGACACTTTGGTTTTTCGAATTCAAATAAATTATTAAAATAAGGACGAAGTAAATAATTTTGTCTGGAAACAAAACGAGTTCACCAAAAGGCATCATCTTCACTTATGCCAACAATGGCATGAACTGGAGTGTTGTAAAGGAACCAGTAATGAAATGACACATTATTTCAAAGATACGAACAATTTTCCGTGTAGAGGCTGATTTTGGTGTCCTGAGTTTCTCTTATTTTCAGAAAGTTAAATTTGCAAATTGCAGGTACTTTGAGCTCCTGAAACCTCTATAACAGAGACAGAAAATTAATTGACAGATTTTTTTGTAAATATTTAGCTATTTAAAATAATTATAATTATTGTGTTAAGTATTTTACGTATCTGTATTGTACTTTATGGTTTTGCTAGAGCGTTTATAAAAATCTGATGTGTCGCACTCACATGACTTTCTCTACTCTCGTACTAACCGTTCTAACAAACTAATTCGTATATCTTCTTCGTGTTGGTTGAGATACACATTTTCAGAAATTATGTTATTGTTTATTTTAATTTTCTTATAGGTACAAGGAGAACATGGGAATACAGTAGGTGATTGTAAATCTTTTAAAGCCTTGGGCTTTACTTCTCTTTGCACGGCTAAGACGTACAAAAATAAATCACAATTTTCCATTTGACGAAAGTTTGTTTTCCTAAACACGTAAATAACAAGGAATATTTCCGAAAAGATTCACTCTACAAAAAACAACTATTCGAACATAAATTGTGTGTTTTAGCAAGATCTACATTTTTGTATAGTAAGATTTGGCCAATCTCTTACGGTTTGCCAGTTATGTAAAAGTCATCCAAAATAAACAGAATTATATGAGCTATAGCAAGAAAACTCAAAATATGCAATTGATTTGTCATACAAATTTCTTGAAGATATGTCATTTTAATCAAAATCGTTAGAGCCACTTTCAGGAAAATAAACATTTTCGAAAAAAAGTTTTCATTTAAAGAATAGTTTAGGGTCGAGCAATTTTCTTGAAAATCTTGTGTCGCATCCTTGAAAGACATTAAATTTAAATACCAGCTTTGGTTTTTAACCCACTTTTCGTTTCTGAGACTGACAGACACCCATACGGACCTTTTTCTAAAAGTGCTCTTTTTGGCTTTAGAAGGCCTCAAAACTTATATTTCCGGTGAAATCTCGACATCGAATTTTTGAGTGGAATATAATACTTCCTCTAATTTCTATACGTAACAGAGTAAGTAAAAATGGTAGGATTTAGCCTTAATTGAAAACTTTTCATCCTGGCTTATTTATATTTTTCTCAGAACTTTGATGTTTTTGTGGCAAAAATGCAAATGGTTTAAGATTTAGAGGCATTTATAAATACCATCCGCAAATTAGTGCTAAAATTTCTCTCTAAACGAATATTATCACAAAGTTAATATTTGTTTTGTATTTAGGATAATGGAGCCTGTGTTTGGCCAAAAGGTCACAATAATATAAAACAAACCAATCTTCGAAATAGGGATAATGTAGATCACTTTAAAATGAGATTCAACACATTCTCCACCAATCACATCAAGTTGATTTGATTCTTTTTTATCATTCACTTCACATTTTTACTCACTATAGAACTTGAATAATCAAATGTTTATTATATTGCTTTGGGTGACATCTGCGTATGTGCAAATTTGTTCCTTGAAAGTTAAATATAAAGGAAACAAATAGCATAGAATACCTCACTCAGCACGTATGAAATATTTACGCGAAGAATATTTCTGACTACGATAAAGAAGTATATAATATTTTAAAATTGATTGGAGGAAGCTCTTATTGATGCACCAGACTCGTATCCTAGCGTTAATTTAAGGAAAGTGACAGGAATATGAATGAAATTCTTATTGAGCTATCCTGTAAACTGCGAAGCTGCGAAAGTGATTTCAATGCACGGTTGCGAAAAACGATCGAAATGTTTCAGAAGTAGAAGTCGAGTGTCTTGCGTCAAAAAGACTAACCACTTGAATGATCGAGATTACCATAAACTACCCCAAATTTGGGGTATAAATATAACGTGTCTGCCTAGTAACACGGAGGGCTAGATTTGAAATTTCGTTGCCTAAGAAACTTAATCTACATCTTGAAACTTAAGATACGGTGCTCCTTTTAATACATAACACAACGTATATTATAATATTCATAAGTAAATCAATAATTTTGTTTCAACTTTCACTTCTAAGAGGTTTGCAGATGTTACCGAACAGAAATACATAACTGGTGAACTTTGTAAAATTGTTATAACCTACAAAAACCCTGGGGAACGAGTTTTAGTTGTATTGTAGACATTTAAAATGTTTAAAATTTAATACGTCGTTGTGTATTTTTAATACACAGTAATTAAACATTTCATTAAATAAATTACTATCAATGCTTTGAAAAGCAATAACTTAATTTTCACAAATATTTCCAAAGCTTTGCCTATCTTGCAAGCACCAAGGAAAACGTTATCTAAGAACGGAAATATAGCAAGTCCTAACCTATTTTGAAGTTCTCCTGATATAGCTCGATTTAGTTTCTTATGTCTGTGGTCGTGGTATCGGATATACGTGAAGTTTATAAAAATTCATCTCCTTATTGCTCGGAGCGAGTAATTTAGTAAATTTTCACGCAATATTACAATTTTTATGCAATCTCTCTTATCCGATGCTGTTTATGTAACATCTGAAGAACGACTTCTCAATGCCTCTGTTTTTAATTTCATTACAATGGCTTAGAAAACAGGCTACTTCAATACATGGCTAAAAGGTCTGTTTTGGAGGTTATTTCAACAGATATTGTTGGTAACGAAATAAAGGGAAGCGGTTTCTCATTTTAACAACCAAAAGCAACATTTACGTCATAAGATCTTTGTGCATTATTCAATAATGCTAGACTTAGCTCAATTTTATCTTCATTTTTCCAAATAACCTTTAGCAGTTATGCTGAATATAGCACATGCATTACAGACAACTTTAATGTCCACGTTTTCTATAGAATTTATCGTTATGATTCCAAGTGCGAACTTCACGCATG